>CAUYPK010118775.1:0-12288 GCA_963574355.1 Loris lydekkerianus
ATCTATCCAACACTGCCAAAGGAGTGTTAAAATCTCTGGCTTCTATGGAGCTGGAGGAAATCAAGTTGCTCATGTCTGTTAGAGTTGCTCTTATTAATTGAGGGGCATTCTGGTTGTGTGCATAAAGATTAATAATTGAAATCTCATCATATTCAGTATTACTCTTAACAAATATGAAGTGACCATTCTCATCCTTCTTTACTTTTGTTGGTTTAAAGCCTATTGCGTCTGAAAATAGAATTGCAACACATGCTTTTTTCTGATTACCATTGGACTGAAATATAGACGAGCATCCTTTCACCCTGACTCTATATTTATCTTTTAAGGTAACATGTGACTCTTGCATGCAGCAAATATCTGGCCTGCATTTTTGTATCCAGTCAGCTGACCTGTGCCTCATTAGAGGACAGTTTCAGCAGTTCACATTAATGGAGAATATTGATAAGTCTGGTAAAATTTTTGGTATAGAGTTTTTCAAAAGTCCAGTGGACATTTTTAATCCTTTTGCCACTGTGGAAGTTGGAGTTTGATCAAAAGTTTCTGAATGAGTTTACATTTGTGGCAAAGGATTGTGCTGGTCCTTATGGAGGATAGTTCTGAAAATATCCTGAAGAGCTGGTTTGGTTATGGCAAACTGTTTCAACATATGAATGTCATTACAGTACTTAATTTCTCCATCATAAATGAAACTCAGTTTTGCTTGATACATGATCCGGGTTTGAAAGTTATTTTGCTTTAGGATATTAGGATTCCATTACCAACCTCTTCCGGCTTGAAACGTTACTGCAGAGAGATCTGCAGTCATTCTAATATTCTTCCCTTTGCAGGTCATGGATTACTTATGTCTGGCTGCTTTTAGAATTTTCTCCTTCATATTAACTTTAGTGAAATTATGATATGCCTCAGGGATGTCTTATTAAAATTGAGTCATGTTGTGCTTCTATAACTGTGCTTCTGCTATCTGAATTTCATAATCTCTTGGCATGTCTGGAAAATTCTCTTTCATAATTTCATGGAGAAGGGCCTCTGTACCTTTTGAGGCCACTTCATCACTTTCACAGATTTCAATGAGGCTGATATTAGCCTTCTTCGAATTATCCCAGAGCTCTCTGAGATAATGATCTGTTTTTGCTCTCCATTTCTGTTCCTCTTTGAGAGTTTGGGAGCATTCAAAAGCTTTGTCTTCAATGTCAGAAATCCTTTCTTCTGCTTCCTTCACTCTTTTACTGAGGGATTCTACTGTATTTTTCAGATCTTTGAGGGCTTCAAATTCTTGCTTCAGTGCGTCAAAATCTTTGGTGGTTTTGTCTTTAAATTTGTTAAATTCTTGAGATAACTTTTGAATTTCTCCTCGAATTTCTAATTCCAAATTTTCCTACATTCTATTAATCTTGTTTGCAATCCAAATTCTGAATTCGATTTCTGACATCTCGGCCAGCTGTTTATGAATGGGATCTTTATTTACATCTGCCATATCTTTCCTTGGGGCAGGCGTGATCTATTCTGGTTATTTATGTTACCAGAGTTTTTCCACTGATTATGCCCCATGGTTATTTTACACTGTTTGACTTTTCCCCTGGAGCTTTGTCGAGGACCCGGACATTGCTACGGCCTGAGAAACTGGTCACCTGTTTCGTGTGGTAGGGCTTTGTGGCTCTGTCTTGTTTTCAGCTGGTCTCTGTACAACCCTAGCGAAACAGTTACTCTGGTTTGAAGTCTCAGCTGTGGTGAAATACCAGCAATTAAGTCACCCTGCATGCCACAGGCGACAATTGGAAAAGAAAATTCAAACCTTCCTACAACCACACACCCAGGGCAAAACTTGGATAGTTCCTGGGTGATTGGCTCATTTCAAAAGGTCCAAATCAATTGTCTCAGTCAGCACCTGTCTCAAGTGGGAGAGTTTGAAAGGTCTCTGTCAACTAGATTGCAGGGGTCTGCTGACAATTCTAATATGACTTGCTCTGGTGCTCTGTGAAGTCAGGATGACCCACCCAGCAAATATGTTAGTCTGAGAAGATTGATGCCTCCTTCCCCACCTTGCACCTCTGTCACACTCAGTCACTGATAACCTCACAGGGCTGTGACTCAGTTGCCTCCAATGAGCAGATACTCCAGCGGTTTGCACCTGCCTGAATCACAAGGAAATCTATATCTGCTCAGCCAGGCCACTGCTCTCTGCCTCTATCCAGCTGGGGTAGGTGAGGCATGACAACCTTGGGCGCTTGATGGAGGTTGGGGGGTGTTCACTCAGTTCCAGCCCTGCCCTTGTTTGATGTTACTGACAGAACAGAACAACTTTGCAGGAGTTTGTTTCTGTCCCTGCTAAATTCCCCTGAAAAAGAGAAGCTGTTTTGAGTTCCCAGAACCTGCACCTCAGGCCCTGTCTTTGCTCCTGCAGGTTTGCATTTGCAGCATGGTTAGCTGTCAGATCTAGCCTCCTGCCTTCCTTTATCTGTAGGCTGACGATCCCCTGGGGGCTGGGTGCATCTTATGCTCTGGGTCAGCCCCACCCTGGGAATTTTCCAGCTCTGCATGTGCATTTTCTGGTCCCCGGCTCCACCCAGGCTGGTACTGCCTGAGGCAAACCCTTTACTCATGGGGCCTGCTTTTCAGTCCAAGATCTGTTCCACTTTGATTGCCACCTGAGAAGATGCCCGGCCTCCTCTGGTTGCCCAGGGAGACAGGAGGTGTGGCTTCGGAATATCCGGGAGTGAGGCCTATTGTTGCCAAAAACGGCTGTTGCTGTGCACCTTGGGGCACCACTGCTTCAGTGTGGTTCTCTCTCAGCCAACCGTCCTCTCCTCACTTCCATGCCACAGAACCAGCACTGACCAGCTGTAGTCCAGGCCCTGTCCACACCCCTAAAGAAATCACCCAAGAATATGGATTCCTGGGGGACAGGCATCCAGACCTCAGAGTAAGAGTGGAGGGGAGTGCTGGAGCTCAGAAATGCAGGTGGGGAATATATACAGTTTTATGCCTTGCAGGAGGATGCAGTGGCACCCTAATAGGGCTGGTAGATCCAGTTTTTAGGGAACCTCTCTTGTAGAGTGTAGTGTAGGACCTTTGAACTCTGCTCATTTGCTTGTGGGGCACTCTGAGCCATTCTCATTTGGGAGGGGACTCCCATCTGCTTGGTAATTGACTTTGTACTCTTTAGTTTGTATCCTTGGGGTTGCACCTCGCCTCAGTGGGTTTGATGTGTATTCTTCAACCTTCTCTCTTGGTGCATCTCTGATCCACCGGGTTACTTGCTAAATTTCTGTCCTTTAAGTCTCCTTCTGGGTGGGAGCCTCTGTGGAAAGCTTGCTTCAGTCAGCCATCTTGTCTCCGCCCCAGGTAAAAATCTTAATAACAAACAAAACCAAGCAGAAGAAAGAATTTGATAACTTGAACATACGCCTGTTGTGTCAACCCATTCTGTTGAAAATAACAAAAAAAAAGAATCAAGAGAAATGGACAAAATCTTTAGAGAAATATGGGATTATGTAAAACACCCAAATATAAAATATCATATTTGAATACTTGAGGGAGAAGAAAAAAAGGCATAAAGCCTGGAAAACCTATTTGAAGGAGTAATGGGGGGAAATATCACTGTTCTTTCTAGAGATTTAGAGATCTAGCAATAAGAAAGTCATTGAACGCCTGGAATATTTATGGAAAATAGAGCATTACCAAGGCACAGAATCATCAATCTAGTTAAAGTGATAGTGAAGAAAAATTCCTACAAGCTGTAAGATAAAACCTTGAAGTAAATTTATAAAGAAAAACTCATCAGATTAACAGAAGACTTCTTACCTGAAACTGCATAGGCCAGAAGAGACTTAGGTGCCATTTTCAATTTTCTTACAAAGAATAGTTGTCATTGAAGAACATTGTATACTAAAAAACTAAGTTTTGGGCAGCACCTGTGGCTCAAAAGGGTAGGGCACCAGCCCCATAAGCCAGAGGTGTTGGGTTCAAACCCAGCCCTGGCCTAAAACTGACAAATAGAAAACAAACAAACAAACAACAACAACAACAACAAAAACAGCTAAGTTTCAAAAAATAAGGACAAATAAAATCTTTCCCAGCCACGCAAACACTAAAGGAACTTTTTGCCACTAGATATGCCCTGCAAGAAGTGCTCAAAAGTGCTCCTAACCCTGAAAGGAAATATCAATACCCACCAATATGAAAATAGTTTAAAGTAAAAACTCACAGTTCTTATAAAACAGCAACACAAGGAAGAATACAAAACAAATAGGTCACAGTACCTCACTTATCAATAATAATATTGAATGTAAATAATCAATGGAAAAATAGTAAATCAAATATCTGTTATCTCCAAAAACTCCTTAACTTGTAAAGACTCATATAGACAAAAGGTGTAGAGAAAAATATATGCAAATGGAAACCAATAATAAGCCACAGTAGCTATTCTCATACAAGATAAAACAAACTTTAAATCAACAACAGTAAGAAAAAGAAAAACCACAAAGATGTTCATTATATAAAGACCAGATTCATAAAGCAAATACTAATAGACCAAAGAAATGAAACAAACAGCAACATAACAATAACAACAGTGTGAAATTTTCACACTCCATCAACAGACCTTGACAAATCATCTGGCATAAAATCAGGAAAAGAAAAAATACTGGACTTAAATAGGACTCCAGAATAAATGATGAAACATACATGTACACATCATTTTACCCCCAAGCTACATACTGTACATTCTTCTCATTAGCATATAAAACATCTGCCAAGATAGAAAATATGTTAGGCCACAAAATGAGTTTCAGAAAATTTTCAAAAATCAAAATCACCCTTGTAGCTTGGAAGGGTGCATGTGAAGTTTACTAAGTAAACTAAGTAAGTATGTGGGTTTGAACACAATAATTAAGAAAATGCCATGAAGGCTATGTTAACCAATTTGGTGAAAATATTTCAGACTGTATATGGAACCAGCACATTTTACCTCATGATTGCATTATTGTACACAGCTATGATTTAATTAAAAAAAAAAAAATCAAAATCATGGGGAGGAGCCAAGAAGGTCAACTGGAGCCAGCTTTCAACAGAAGCTTCCATCCAGAGAGAAAAATAATGGCCACCACCAACCTAATGAAGATGAAGTTCGGGAGCTGAGCTGAGAGAAAAGAGTGATAAGTTCACATCATTCCTGCTGAGACAAGCTGGGAATCCAAGGAAGCAATTATCAGGTACAAAACCCATCCTATAGAGGATGAGAGTCAGTCCCCTCCACCTCCAACAGAGTGGCTTACTGTGGGCTCTCTACATGACAGCTATGAAAAGAAGACCTCTTATTTCACCCCACAGTAGAGAGTAGCTGAAGGCTGGGACTCCTTCTCCAGAGAGATCCCACCGCAAGTTGGGGCAGTTTCTTGCCTGGAATAAAAGTTTAACAAGTATTTTACCTGCCTTCCTGAGCTTCCCTATCTCCTGGTGGTCTGGAAGTGTACCCTCTGCACACCCCAGAGTGTCTGGCGGTCTCTAGCTAGAACTGGATATCTCATGGGCTGCAGCGCAGCTGTGCTAAAAACTGTAACTCCAGTAGAAGCAGGGAATCGCAAGGGAAGGAGCACTTGCTTTGTGCCACAAAATAAAAGTGCATAGCATTGGGACTCCTGTGGCTGCACATCTGACCAGCAGCAGCCCCACCTCCAACCAGGGACTACTGCACCTTTAACCTCCCCCTGCTGCACCTCTGATTCACTGTGGCTGTACCTCCCACCCATGGCAGGGACACTTTCCACTAGCTGCAGCTGCACCTCTGACCCACAGTGGCACCCCCCAACCTAGGGGCACCTCTGACTGTGGTGATGGCTCCACTGACCTGCAGCAGTGACATGCCTGACTCGTACTGGCACACTCCTGCAGGGGTCAAATTTAGGAGAGATAATTCTTCAATTCTATGGACCAACAAAGGGAGCCAGACCTTGCCCCTCAGGAGTTCCAGAGAAGGAATGTGGCCAGGGCAGAGGTGTGGTCTCTGAGGGAGAGAGTCACACACTGAGATGGTAACCCTCTGTGTCTGGCTCAGAACAGACACAGGTGGAACACTCCCCATTTTCCATTGAGCACCCGAGATAGTCAGGCTTCAGATTCCTATGCCAGCCAGTGGCAGAGTGCACTGGCCTGGGTGAGGAGGCATTGGATCCCCTTTGACTGGCAGGCACAAGTCCCTGGCACATTTGCTCATGGGACAGCCCTGTGGAGTCACCAGTGACTTGGCATGACAGAGGTGCAAGGTGGGGAAGGAGGCATCAGTCCCCCTGGACTAACCCTTATGCTGGGTGGGTCTTTCTGACTCCAGGGACCACCAGAGAGAGTCACACTTGAGATGCAAGTACACACCTGCTGTCTATCTGCTGGAGATACTTTGATCTCTCCCACTTGATCTGTGTTTGTGTGGACAGGGACAATTGGTTTGGAACTCCTGTCTAGACCTGGACCGATCACCTGGGTACCATCCAAGGTTGTACCCTGGCTGTGGTATAGTGGGAGGGTCTGATGCTTCTCTTCCTGTTGTTGCCCACGGTGGGCAGGGTGTTTTAGAGATTACTTTTTGTTGTTGTTGTTGTTGTTTCAGTTTGGCCAAGGCTGGGTTTGAACCCGCCACCCTCGGCATATGGGGCCGGCGCCCTACTCAATGAGCCACAGGCGCCTGCTGGGCAGGGTGTTTTAATTGCTTGTATTTCTCCACAGCTGAGATTTCCAGTGAGGCCACTGATTCACTAGGATTGGATAGAGACTAGCTGAATGTAAGACAGAGCTACATAGTCCCATCACACCAAGCAGGTCCCCAGAGTCTCAGGCTGAAGTACTGAACAGGACTTATATAAATCTGTAGGGGAAAAAACACAGTCGCCAGTCCCAGCTCTTTGGTAAAGGGCTGGATAATTACAACTCCAGGAGCCATCAATCCAATTTCATCTTACCAGATTCTCTAGCCACAAAGTGAAAAATAATCATGGGGCAGAATCAGGAGAAAAACTCTGGCAACTTGAATAATCAGAGTAGATCAACTCCCCCAAGGAATGACAAAGGAGACACAACAGAAGATCCCATTCATAAACAAATGGATGAGATGTCAGAAATCGAGTTTAGAAATTAGACGGCAAATAAGATTAATAGAATGGAAGAAAAGTTGGAATTAGAAATTCAAGGAGTAATTCAAAAGTTGTCTCAAGTATTCAATGAATTCAAAGTCAAAATCTCCAAAGATTTTCACACATTGAGGCAAGAAATTGCAGCCCACAAAGATCTGAGAAATTCAGTAGAATCCCTCAGTAACAGAATGAAGTGGGCAGAAGAAAGGATCTCTGACATTGAAGAGAAAGCTCGTGAACTCTCACAAACACTCAAAGAGGCAGAGAAGTGGAGAGCAAAAACAGATCACTTTCTGAGAGAGTTGTGGGATAACTCCAAAAGAGTGAACATTCGCCTTATAAGAATTCCTGAAAAAGAGGCTGCTCCTAAAGGCACAGATGCTCTACTCCAAGATATAATAGAGAAAAACTTCCCCAATGTGTTAAGAGATACTGAAATTCAGACAACAAAAAGTTTCAGAATGACAGCAAAACAGAATCCAAATAAAGCATCTCCTAGACACATTTTAATTAACTTTGCCAAAGTTAGCATGAAGGAGAAAATTCTGTAAGTAGCCAGATGTAAGAAAATCATAACCTACAAGGGAAAGAATATTAGAATCACTTCAGATCTCTCAGCTGCAACTTTTTAAGCCAGAAGAGGATGGTCATAAAACTTCAATTTCCTCAAACAAAATAACTTTCAGCCCAGGATCCTGTATCCAGCTAAACTGTTTCATTTGTGATGGAGAAATCAAAGACTTTAATGACATACACATGTAGAAGAAATTTGCCACAACTAAACCAGCTCTCCAGGGTATTCTCAGACCCATCCTTCACAATGAACAGCATGATGCTTTACCACCAAAGTAAGCTCCCTCAAAAATTTTTGATCAAAACCCAACCTCCCAAATGGCAAAGGATTAAAAACATCCACTGGACTTTCAAGAAATTTGACACCTAAACCACTACCAGGTTTATCAGTTCTCTCAATTAATGTGTGTGGTTTAAATTATCCTCTAAAAAGGCACAGGTTGGCTGACTGTATATATAAACTCAGACATCTGCTACATACACGAATCTAATCTTACCTTACAGGATAAAAATAGACTTAGAGTGAAGGGATGTTCATCTATAATTCAGGCAAAAAGAAATCATAAAAAAGCATGGGTTGCAATTTTATTCACAGATAAAATTGCATCCTTATTTTTCATTATCTTGGTTGGCTTTAACCAAGGTAATGAAAGATAAGGATGGTCACTTCTTATTTCTCAAGGGAAATACACAACATGAAGAGATTTCAGTTATAACATTTATGCACCCAACCAGAATGCTTCTTAATTTATAAAGGAAACCCTAACAGACATGAATGATTTGATATCTTCCACCATAATATTTAGAGATTTTAACACCCCTTTGGCAGTGTTGGATAGATACTCCAAGAAGAAAAAAAACAAAGAATATTTAGACTTAAACCTACCCTAGAACAAATGGACATAACAGACATCTATAGAACATTTCATCCCAACAAAACTGAATATACATTCTTCTCATTATCCCATAGAACTTCCTCCAAAATTGATGACATCTTAGGTCATGAGTCTAACCCCAGCAGATTTAAAATAGAAATTATTCCTTGTATTTTCTCAGACCATCATGGAATAAAAGTTGAACTTAATAACAACAGAAATCTGCATACTCCTCCAAAGACATGGAAACTAAATAATCTTACGCTGAAACTAAATAATCGTGTCATAGACAAGATTAAGAAGGAAATTATTAAATTTTTGGAAAAATACAATAATGAAGACATGAATTATCAAAACCTGTGGGATACTGAAAAGGCATTCCTAAGGTGGAAATTATAGATTTGTAAGCTTCCTCAGGAGAATGGAAAGAGAAAAAGTCAACAACTTAATGGGCCATCTCAAGCAACTGGAAAAGGAGGAACATTCCAACCCCAAACCAAGCAGAAGAAAGGAAATTAGTAAAATTAAAGCAGAATTAAATGAAACTGAAAACAAAAGAATCATTCAACAGATCAATGAATCTTAAAGTTGGTTTTTTGAAAAGATTAACAAAATTAATAAATGTTTGGCTAACTTAACCAGAAACAAAAAAGTAAAATCCCTAATATCAACAATAAGAAATTACAAAGTCAAACTAACAACAGATGCCTCAGAAATTCAAAAAATTCTTGATGAATACTATCAAAAAACTCTAGTCTCAAAAATATGAAAGTCTGAAGGAAATAAACCAATACCTGGAAGCACTCCACTTTCCTACACTCAGCCAGAAAGAATCGGAAATGTTGAATAGACCTATCTCAAGTACTGAAATAGCATCAACTATACAAAATCTCTCAAAAAAGAAAAGTCTTGGACCAGGGGCTTCACATCAGAATTCTACCAAACCTTTCAAGAGGAACTAATACCTTTCCAAAAAATAGAAAAAGAAGGACCACTTCCCAACTCATTCTATGAAGAAAATATCGCCCAGATCCTCAAACCAGGAAAAGATCCAACAAGGAAAGAAAATTATAGACCAATATGTTTAATGAATAAAGATGCAAAAATAGTCAATAAGATCCTAGCAAACAGCATCCAGCAGCACATCAAACAAATTATACACAATGACCTAGTTGGTTTTATCCCAAGGTCTGAAGGTTGATTCAACATACGTAAACAACAAATATAATACATCACATAAACAAAATAGAAAACAAAGATCATATGACTTTCTCAACTAATGCCCAAAATGCTTTTGATAATATCCAGTATCCTTTCATGGTCATAACACTTAAGAAAATAGACATAGAAAGGATTTCTTAAACTGATAGAAGCCATCTACAGCAAACCCACAGCAAATATTATGTTGAATGGAGTAAAATTGAAAACATTTCCACTCAGATTAGAAACCAGGAAAAGATGCCCATTGTCTCCATTGCTATTTAACATTGTGATGGAAGCCTTAGCCATTGAAATCAGGCAAGAGAAGACCATCAAGGGTATCCAAATAGGATCAGAGGAGATCAAACTTTCACTCTTCACAGATGATACAATTGTATATCTGGAAAATCCTAGGGACTCAACTTCAAAATTCTTAGAAGTAATCAAGGAGTACAGCAGCATCTCTGGATACAAAATAGTGGCTTTTTATATATACCAACAATAGTCAAGTGGAAAAAAAACAGTCAAGGATTCTATTCCTTTTAGAGTAGTGCCAAAGAAGATGAATATTTGGGAATTTACCTAACCAAGGATGTGAAAGATCTCTATAAAGAGAACTATGAAACTCAGAAAAGGAAATACCTGAAGATGTGAACAAATGGAAAATCATACCATGCTCATGTCTGGGAAGAATCAACATTGTTAAAATGTCCATACTACCCAAAGCAATATATAAATTTAATGCAATCCCTATTTAAGCACCACTGTCATACTTTGAAGAACTGGAAAAAATAGTACTTTGTTTTACATGGAGTCAGAAAAAAACTCGTGTTATGTGACTGGAGACGTGAACAAACAGCAGCTTTGCCGTGGATGTAAACTTGCTCCTGTAATTATTAAGTCAAGAAACAGACTACACGAAATGGGATGGTGTGTAGCGAAATCTTTATTCAGGGTTTTGATTTTATACTTTTCTAGTCACGTACACACTTAATCTATCATCTGTGAGTTTCATCATTATCTTATTTTACCTATTTGAAATTAACTTGAAAGAAAATATTTTGTTATCATGTCAATACAATCACTTTTGTAGTAAACTTCTTCTAAACACTAATTTCTGAGCAGGTATCTAAATAAAGATCACAAAGAAGAAAGTAGCCACAGGGGAACAGAGTTAAATGAAGAATATCTTCAAGCATTCACTCAGTTTACTCAGTATGAAGTAATGACTATGTGTTTCCCTCAGGGCAGAGTACTTAGAGACCTCTGACAATATGTTGTTAACATACATCAACCCTCTGGCCCGTATTTCTGAGGAAGGGTGACATGCCCTTTGATCTCAGGCTTCACGGGGTGCACAGCTTCAGAGAATGGGCCTTTGGAATTTTTAACTCCAGGCAAGCCAACAACTCTGTGTGTGTCCAAGGGGGGTCCAGGTCCCTTAAGCCTCTAGAAGAAAAGCAAGTCATTTAAAACTTAAAATGAATTCACTTTGTGTATTCACTTGATGTAGGATATGTTTATTTCTAAATATTACCCTACACCTCGAATAGCCAAGAAATTACTCAAAAACAAATCAGGATGAAACACTCTAAGAGACATCAGATTATAAATCTAAAGTGATCAAAACAGCATGGTACTGGCACAAAAATAGAGAGGAAGATATATGGAACAGAATAGAGAAGCAAGTAATGAACCCAGAGACTTATCGTCATTTGATCTTTGATAAGTCTATTAAAAACATAAATTGGGGGAAAAATTTCCTATTTAGCAAATGGTGCTGGATGAATTGGCTGGTAACTTGTAGAAAGGACTGAAAGTGCACCCACATCTTTCACCATTAACAAAAATTGACTCTCACTGGATAAAAGATTTAAACATAAGACATAAAACTATAAAGATTCTCAGAGAGAGTTCAGGGAAACACTTGAAGAAATTGGCCTTAGAATACTTTATGAGGATGACCCCCCCACAGGCAATTGAAGCAACATAAAAAATACATTTCTGGGATCTGATAAACTAAAAAGCTTCTGCACATCCAAGAACATAGTAAGTAAAGCAAGCAGACAGCCCTCAGAATGGGAGAAGATATTTGCAGGTTATATTTCTGACAAAGGTTTGATAACCAGAATCCACAGAGAACTCACACTTGTTAATAAGAAAAGAACAAGCAATCCCATTTCATCATGGGCAAGAGATTTGTTTTTTTTTTTTATTTTAATTAATTTATTTTTTTTTTTATTTATTAAATCATAGCTGTGTACATTGATATGATTATGGGGCATCATACACTAGCTTCATAAACCATTTGACACATTTTCATCCCAATATTCAACATAGCCTTCCTGGCATTTTCCCAGTCACCGTGGCATGACATGTACATTTCACATTTGCTGAGTTTCACCCTTGCCCTTGTGAGATGCCCCGTAGGTGTGATTCCACCAATACCCCTCCCTCAACCCCCCTCCCCCCTCCCTCTTCTCCCTTTCCCCCTTTCCCCTATTCTTAGGTTGTAACTG
>CAUYPK010118776.1:0-20652 GCA_963574355.1 Loris lydekkerianus
AAAAAGTATCCAATGTACTCAGCCCTACTATGAAGCTAAACTATAGCTTTCACATGAAGGCTATAACCCAACTGTACCACAAGACTATGAGGAAAGGACCAAGGAAGGGGAAGGGAGGGGGGAGGTTTGGGTGGAGGGAGGGTGATGTGTTGGGCCACATCTATGGTGCATATTTTTATCTATAATAAAAAATAAATAAATAAATAAATAAAAAAGGAAAAAAAAATTTGATTGATCCAACTAATTGCAGCTGGATTTTAATGGTGAGTAGCAAGACTAGTTACAGAAAGGTTCTTACGTATCTATTAATATTGTACAATTTAATCTTCCAATGGTTCTTGAAGGGCTTGCAGGTAATTACGAAAAAATTACAAAATTATAAAATATAAAATTATAAAAAACTGAACACCCAAATTTATTAAAAACCTAACTACTTCCTCATGCACTTGTAGGATTTCATCTGCACCTTGTATTACTAAGCACTTTCATTCTTGACCATTTTATATTAGCCTAGCCTGGTCCTACATGTGTCCTTAGTTTTATATTTACAGTTTATGAAATTGTTGCATGTGTATTAACTTCTTTAATTCTCTCATTGCTGCTATTATTATCTATAGCTTACATATTAAAAAGAGGTTCCAGAAAGTAAAATCATTTGCTCATGGTCATATAAGCAAATAAATGAAAGCGTTAGGATTTAATTTTTTACGTACTCTTCAAAACAGCTCTTAAGTATAAGTGATTTCCCCTCACAAGTGCATTGACAAGCTTGTCTATTAACTTTGTGTTAGGCTAACCTAAAGTAGGTTTTCAAAATTATGTGTTAAGAATTTTGTATCTCTTGGGGCAGTGCGTCTGGCTCAGTGGGCAGGGTGCTGGCCCCATACATAGAGGGTGGCGGGTTCAAACCTGACCCCGGCCAAACAGCAACAAAAATATAGCCGGGCATTATAGCAGGTGCCTGTAGTCCCAGCTACTTGGGAGGCTGAGGCAAGAGAATCGCCTAAGCCCAGGAGTTGAAGGTGGTTGTGAGCAGGGTGACGCCACGGCGTCAGGGGTAATAAAGTGAGACTCTGTGAATTTTGTATCTCTTATTACAAACATATTCTAAGTTTCCTTTGGATTTGAATCATAACCTCTTAGGGCAAACCTAAGGCATAAAAAGTTCTGAGATTTTAGATTCATTTATTTAAAAAATATTTATCAGCACTACTGTGCTACAACTTTTTAACCCCCCAGTATTAGCCCTACTCTGAGTTGCTCCTCCTTTGACAAGGAGCTTCAGGGAAACAGACAACTATGACTCTCCACATACAGCTGTCCTCTCTGTCAAGTCCCAATGCTTCATTTTACATCAGCAAAATTGTCATACAAGACTGGCAATTCCTCCCAAAATCCCCTTCCCACAATGTTTTACTAAGAATATGAAAGTTGTTAAATTTAATAAGATTTAGCTTTCATGAAGTTGATTTCTTACTTTAAGTTCAATCAAGGAGTTCTCTGGACTTAAACGTAATAATATTATGCAAGCAATATTTGTTGATTGCATATATGAAAACATAAGTGGTATTTAGAACTGCTATAACTGGAAAGAGATTTTTGTTCTGGAATAAACCATTATAAAATCTATGACAATACCTGAAAATTTTCTGCCTTTCCTATTAAGTCAAAAGTGATTATATCAAAGAGATCAAACATGGTTCAGAACTACTTTGTTAAAATTACTTTGATAAATTCTGGTCTCAGAAAATTGTTTTATGCTATAAAAATTCTTTTTAGATATAAAAATGAAAAATCTCTCAGAACAACTAGAATTTTTCTGCCATATTTTAGAAAGCAACTAATGATCTATCAGTAACATAAATTATTTCTAATTATAAAATATCTATTATTCATATTGGCACATGCGTTGAAACATCTATCAGATATCATTTTTGATGGCATTTCAAGGTGTGTAAGAGAGGCAAAGAAAGTATATACAGTGAGAGATTTTAAAAATAGCATAAAAAGCTTCAAATTTTAAATGTTAGTTGAAAGCTTTATCTGATTACATTTGTGTGATACTTCCATGCACATTTTATTTCAAAAAAGGCAAGAAGGATGATTACAGGTATTTAGAAAAAAAAAGCCTGGCAACAAATTGTAAAAGCAAATTAAAAGTAAAGCAAAAGATTTCCTCTAGATCGGTCATTCCAGCCGGAACATCTTTGGGTAGCAAGACTACCTCCCCAGTGTCATTTTCCTCTGAATCCAAGTCTTCCCCTGCCCATTCAGCACACTTTCATTCATCCTTTGGGCTTCTCTGCTTTTCTTCATTCATTTTGGGCTCTTCTGTGATTCCATTGGTTTAAAAATGGGGATTCCTCTGGGCATGGTCAATTCCTCTGTGAGGTAAAATTCACAGTTTAGCACTTTATAACCTGTAAATTTACCTTCACATGAAATATTTTAGAAGATGATCTGGGGTGGTGCCTGTGGCTCAAAGAGTAGGGCACCAGCCCCATATACCGGAGGTGATGGGTTCAAACCAGGGTCTGGCCAAAAAAAAAAAAACTGCAACAACAACAATTAAAAAAAAAAAATTAGAAGATGATCTTAGATTCTATAATTAGAATTAGTACACATTAGTATGTTTTGTCTTAGGGACCATTATTCAATTCTATGTTTCCTCAGGCTCCCTTACTGGTCTATGTACCTGACGGTCCTTTATAGTGGGTCATTTACAGCACCCATGTTTCAATAAGGAGAGCAAATTTTACTTTATCCCTTTACTAACATGGCTCAATTTTTATCTCCAGTCTTCTTCCCTCCCTGTTGGTGTTTTATTACTTTTCTAACTCAAAGGAGCTAGACTCCTGGATTAGGCATTTCTTGAATTTACATCCAGTAATCTCATCTGCTCACTTCCTAGGCAGTCATTGTACATTTGGTAATTGTATTATTATAGATCGTTATCTAGGAGACCACTTTGTTTTCCCACAGAAATGTCTGGAACCCCTGCTGGCCTGAATTACCCAGAAGTATACCTAAACTTAATCAAAAACTTTCAAAGAAATAGATATTTATTTCCATAACTAAAAAAAATTAAGTTTTCTATGTTTAATTCTACCTATAAAAGATTCTTATTTATATACATGTGCCTATGTATTTTATTTTCATATCCATATGTACATATCAATACAGATAATGTCCGCATATTTATATGGATGTAAGCATAAAAAATATTTTTATAAAATAATCAACACACAAATACTCAAATATTTCTTTTGTGAATAACTATAAAAACTTTACCTATTTGAAACAAAACTATTTTCCCATCTCATTCTTTTAGGACTTCTTGCTTTTTGGAGAGTCAAAAAGAAAACTGATATTGTACTTGACTACATAAAAATGAATTTTACAAAGTTTATGTTAAAGATAGTTTCAAGAATCCTCCAGCTAGAGATATAAGCAAGGAGGTTTAATAACCTTGAATAAAATCTGTTATTTCCTGGTAATGAAATTAAGACTGCAAGATTAGGGAACATTAGTGAGGGAATTAGTTCAGTAAGGGAATTAGGGAATTCAGTGAGGGAATTAAGGGGCAAAGCAAAAAGTGGAACCCTGGTTTCCCACAGTCCATCCAATATTCCATGTGATTGAGAGAGCTACTCCAGCCCTTCCTCTCTGCCCTGAACACAGGTTTGATACTCTGTGTTCTAAGCCCACAATGCAGTAGAATGATTATATTGCATGTGATGGGGAGGAAAGGAAAGGAGATGTCCCCATCGTACCTGCTGTACTTGTCAGGCAAAGAGGGACAGTAAACAAATAACAAGGTCAGAGCCAAGTCATAAAACCCACATGCCTCAATCTGAGGCCATTCAGCAGAGGGGCTAAGAGCCTCACACATCTCTGGAGGCCTAGAAGACACCTTTGCATTGTAGAACAGCAAAGTACTGGTATTAGTGGGGAAAATCATTGTGAAACAAACTGCATTCACCATATCTGGTCCGGAAAAGTAGAGAAATAAATCTGGATTTTGAAAAGACATAGACAAAATAAATAGAATTCAATCCAACAGTTGTGTAACTTTATTCAAGTGTTGCTAACTTTGTTTCTTCTTTTTTCATATCAGTGGATATTAACCAGGCAAGAAAATCAGCATGATTTTACTTTTTTTCTTGTTAAATTTTTAAAAGCATTTTAAAATTATTTCTTTTTTAAAAATTTAATTTTATTTTTAATCGACAAATAATAATTGTATATATTTATGGGGTACAATGTGAAGTTATGATATATGTATATACCTTGTATATTTGTCTTTTGTTTGGAACTTTGTTTTTAAAGAAAAAAAAAATAATTATCTATTGGATATGTAAAGCATTTTTTAAACAGTTTTTAATAAGCACTGCTAGATAATTAGGCACAATCAAATATTTTTTGCTTCTAGAAATAATTTAGAGAGCTGTAAAAATAATTCAGAAGAAATTCTAAGTTATGGAAAATTTTTTGTTTATTTTTATAATAGGTACTTTAATTTCTATATAGTATGTGAAATTTTGATACTGGGGGGCTATACTCGTTTCACTGATTATAATAAAAGGGTCATAATTATTGGGTTACTTTATTAAACACACCAAGCTCAAATTTAGACCTCAAGTAATTTTTGGGTTTCCTTACTGATCAAATTAACTAGATAATTGCCAAATTTGTACTTGTTAGAAACAAACTTATGAGAAGGATTTTGGCATTAAGTAATTAATCCTAATAAGTGGGGAATTGCTCATTTTCCAAAAAGAATATTTAAAACCTATTGATCTGTGCTTTAATGCCCAGATATTATAATGAAAGATCAGTCTCCTTGAGGTTGCCTCCCCTTACCAGGCAGACATTCATAAAAGTCAAAATAGTGTATCCAAACTCTTAGAAAGTTTTTTCTACATATATGCTTCATTGTATTTCAAGCTTTTTTTTTTTTTTTTTTCTATTTCACATTTTATTATTTATCAGTGGAAATGTGAACTCCTTGTCTCTGATGCTCTCATTCTCCTCTGCTTGCATGTAGATACCGGGGCAGCCTTGTAACTGTGTTCTCCAGGAGGCACATGCGATGGCTCTGGGACATCAGTGGGAGAAGGCCCTTTTGGATTGGCAAGTATCTGTGCTATGGGAGGAGGGAGGCCAGGACATGAACAGATTGGTTGTCACCACTCACTGTTCCCTTCCATGGACCAAATGGTTGTGATTTACAATAACGGGCAGTGGTTAGATGGTTAGTTGATAACCATCTATCTTTTAAAACTCATCTTAAACCATCTGACATAATACTTTTAGTTTTAGACATCTATCCCAAGGAGATAATTAGGGATGTGGTTAGATTGAGAGGCAAGAGAATTCATTACAATAATATTTCTAAAAGTAAAAAGAAAATTGGGCAGCACCTGTGGCTCAACGGAGTAGGGTGGCAGCCCCATATGCCGGAAGTGGCAGGTTCAAACCCAGCCCTGGCCAAAAACTGCAAAAAAAAAAAAAAAATTAGAAATAGCCATAAGTAGAGAAAAGTTAAGTAAATTATAGTATAGCCATTTGGAGGAATATTTAATATTTAATGCTTTTGCAACCCACTAAATAACAAAAACATGACAAAACACCTTATGTTTATTTATTAATTCATTTGACAAATACACATTGGATGCATATTATTTTATTTATAAAATATATAAGGTAATCTACTGTGGCAAGGTGCTAAGTAAAAACTCAGGGTCCATAGTCATATGAAGTATAAAATAATTTAGAATAAAAAAAAGTATGTGCATGTGGTGTATATATATAAATACATATGTGCCAGAAAATGATTTACCTCCAGTCAAGAATTATAGGTGATGTTTTCTAATGTTTGAATACCTTCTACAGTTTTAACAAAAATGACAAATCTTTTCAAGTCACTTTAGAAATAGAATTCTAAGAATGCATTGAAGTCAGTATCCTCACTCCTTCTCCTTAGAAGCATTGCATTTGAACCAGCTATGCTGGACTCTGGGCTTCTCAGAATTCCTGTAGAACTCACTGGTTCTCTAAATTCTGAAATGATCTAAGAGTATTAAGAGTAAAGGCTGAAGGGTAAGTTTTCTCTACACCCACAATAACTGATAGTTCTGCTTTCACAAAGTACTTAGGCGTAGGTCACTTCATCAATAATTCAAAACAGCAATCTGGAAGAAGATAGGCTATTTCTAACCAAGTGTATTCTATTTAATTTCATCCAAAAAGATTCACGGGGAATCAGCTGGGGGAAGGGAATATGCTGTGTAACAACTCGGACTTTTTGTGGTCAAATTTGATTTGGGAGATGTCAGATCATGCTACTGCAGGGGGTTCTTTTCTCATTTTGTTCTTTTTTATTTCCATTAGGAAAGGGAGTGAGGGGGGAGGAATGGTTCTTTAAGAAAATATTAGAGAAGTTACAACAATAAAGTGTAATTTGTGAAATTTGCCAGTGGGAGTAGAGAGGCAAGTAGAAAAAAGCTGTTTTTTATTGGATTGTAGCAGATTGATACATCTTAAGCGTCAGTCTGAAAATAATACATAGTAAGCTACTTTCAAATATAAAAACCAGGGCATTGAAATAATGAGGAAATAATAATGTGATAAGGATTATGTTTCCTTATCACAAGGAAACATAAATGAGAGTATGTTTCCTTGTGATAGGAGTTCTGTGTGTACGGTATGAATGATAATATTAACAGCTGATATTTATTAACCGCATATTACATCCCAAGAGTTTTACATATATTATTTAATCCTCAAGACCATCTCAGATGTATTATTTTTATGCCCATTCCTTAGATGAGAAAACTAAAACTCAGAGAGGTAAATAACTTGTTAGAACATGCTCAATTAGCAAGTGGTAGAGCTAGAATTTGGACTCGGATCTGCCTGAACCCAAAGCCTTACCCTCTTACTCACAGCTTACAGTACTTCTGGCTCCTGTTCCTTGTTTTGGAACCCAGGCCTTTGTCTGGACGTGATAACTGAGCTCAGAGCAATAGACTACATGTGTCATCCAAGTATAAATGTAATAAAGTCATTTGGCATATTCTTTTGGTTTGCGTTAGGTTTGAATGACCAAGTCCATGGTGGCCACTGGGAGTGGATCAGTGGGGAACCTGTCACCTTCACCAGTGGGAAGAGAGGGCCCGCTCAGCACTTACAGCCTGGGAAGAATTGTGTTTTGGTTCAAAGACGAGGGAAATGGCAAACAAAGGACTGTAAGAAGGGCACACCTCACAATTATGTGTGCTCCAGAAAACTCTAAATGTAACTGGCTCTACAGGTGCCCATCTGGGATTTATCACCTATGTATTTACAGAAAATGAATTGTTATGACTGATTGGGTACAGCTTCGTCAACTTCGTGATTCTGCCTGATGAAAATGAAACATAGATGAATAGTTCTAGGAAGATTGATAAATGCGTATTTCTTATGAGATGAGAAACAATTTTTGCATCTCTATGCCTTTCAAGATAAATGCCTACAGTATTATGAGGTGAGGGATTTGGTTGTTCCAGATCTCCACCCTCGCTCCACTCCAAATCTCAGGCAGCGCCAATTTCATGATCCTTGGATATCTTTGTCCCTTTACCTCCAGTGAGTCTGTTCTGAAATTTATATTGTAGGAGTTCCTACCACATCATTCTGAGTGGGGCTAACCCTCCCAGCTCATTACACCAAGGTTGAACTGCAGAGGGCTACTTTGTCCCATGGGAGCCCTTTAAATGTGAAACCTCAGATGAAAGCTGTGGATGAAAATGAGAATTCTCTGCAGTGAAAAAGGAAAGGCTTTGGATGGAAGGATCGTGCAGGTGGAGGCTTATCAAAGCACTAGTTATGAAGCACTAGTTTTCTTATGGCAAAGCACTAGTTCCCATAAGAATTCATGGGACTTCCTGTATTTCACAGATCTATCCATCCGTACTCATGAAACATCTCCTTTTCCAATATGGATGTTAGCATTGTACCATTCCAGAGCTAACGATTGGATTTCCCCCAGCCTTACAGAGTCATCCTTTCATCTGTGTTTATCATACTGACCAGCATTTTTTCAAGGACATTTGGACTAGAGTATAAATAAATGATAGTTTACATATGGAAGAAAAATATTGCTTCCTCAGATGTGTCCCCATGAACTATGCTGACGAGCAAAGAAAAATAATACTGAAAAGAGAGCCCTTGAAAGCCTATATTCTCAGAAAGGATTTTGAGGCAATTTTGAGCCCTTAAATCTTTAATAGTTGCAAAAATGGCATGTTAACTTGATTCTCTAATGGAAAGGTATCTTATTAATTTATAATCTCAGCTGAGTGGAACATTTTTGTAGCAATGAAGCATGTTGCAGCCTTACCAGAACTTCCTTCTGAAATCAAGATTTAATTACAGGAAATTAGAACTTTATTCTGAAACATTTATTTAAAATTTTTCTCTTTCATAATCATTAAAAAATATTATTGTGTCAAATATAACTTGCTATAGAGCACCAGCATAACTTCAGAATCAAAATGGGGATATCAAGTAGACTAGAGCTTTGGTTTTATTATAAAAGTGAGTGTTGTAGACACTAAAAATGCTTGAACAAAGTCAGTCTAGCGTGCATGTGAAAACATGACAAGCGTGTTTTATTTCACCTCATTTATCAAAGTTTTAATTAATAGAAAAATTTACCAAGAGAGATGGAGATAAGACTCAGACGTTTTACCTCTTAAATCTAAACACAATTGTAGAGCTGGGGGCTCTTCACTTAGATGACCCAGGTAGGCTCCAGATTGCTATAATGGACACATTTTCTGTGGGATACAAACAAAGTCTTGTGTTTAACTAAAAGATACCATGCTCTGTACCAGCTCTAGCCAAATTTCTTCTGATCCACTGGTTTCTATTGTATAAAAAGGTGAGATTCGGGATTAATACAAAAGAGTTATTTATCTAAAGAGTTAAGTCCTAGGAAGGAAAGTGAACGTTTGAGAAATGAGAGAATACTGTTTCCTACTGGAATTCCAAAACTACACAAACTATATAAAACTGAAAAATAGAACCATGTCAACTGTGTAGAACCTGGTTAGGATGGTAGATTTATCACACATTTCTGTAATGAAAATAGCAATGATTGTAACTATAGTTGAGAGTGTTAGCATAAAGGGAAAATGTTTTGATTTTTATAACAATTAGAAATACTAGAGAATATTTACAAATATTCCTGATTGTGAAAGCATTAATCAAGTTGGAAAATCCAAGTAATTGAAAAAAGAAAAAAGTAGAAATTCAAGCACACTGGGGTGTTGGGCAATTCGTCATGACCTTCATTTCTTTCTCATGATTGGACCTTGGTCCGTGGGGTGGGAGGCAGTAAATGATTGTCATAATTCCCTCTGCCTTGATTGGTCATTTCTGCTTTTTAAGTTCTGGTGAGAGCAAAAAGGAAGGAAATGAAGTAGTGGGTAAAATGGGAAGGAAGGATTATAGGAGAAACGTGAAGAGGGCTGGTAGGAAATGATGAGAGCTGTTGGGAGGTAGGAAGAAAAGCATCAGGACAAAGGACCTGAATGTACCCAGTCTTCTCCCTGAACTTGAACACCAACTCAGGAAAAGTCCCACTATATTCAAGGGCATCAATCCACCTCAGCAACATGTAGCTTTTCAGGATCTTCTGGTTGTTTGGACCTTAACAAACACACAGCATATACTTACTAAAAATAAATTTAAACAACATATGATAATCATTTCATCTTCTTCCAAGAAAATGAACAGGTGACATTAATTTGCTTTCCTGTTTTTGTTTATTTTTAATACAGCCAAAAAGAAATGCACATATCTTAATTAACACTATGGTTCTGTGTAATTTAAACCATAAACTGGTGCTGATTAGTGTCTGTAATAAAGCAGCATATGAAATGTACTGTATTTAGCGTTGTATCAGTTAATAAAAATAAACTTATTTTAAGTTCTGAGACACTGTTCGTTTAGTTTTCAACATTTTGTATCTTTCCTGGGGATGCATGGGTCTTAGATTTTAATGATTTTGTTAAAAAGAGACAGAAAATGGACCAGCCTTTAGCTGCATGGCTTCTGTGTATCCATGCATTCATCCACCATTCACTCAACAAACGTTGCACATGGAATGCCAACTCTGCACTTGACATTGTTCTGGATACTGAACATACGTAGTGATGGAGATAGAAAATTAGAAGCATAAAAGCATAGTACATATATACAGATTTCTAATAGTCTTTTTTTAAGCCTCAAGCTTTTTATCAGGGAATAAGCCACAGTGGAAATCAGTGATTATGTTATTCCTTTTCAAATTTGAAGGAAATACGCACAAACAGCTCAGTAGCCTTTTGTTATATTTCCCTCTTGATTAAGAAACTGGTGTTAATTTCTGAATTTTATAATCAGGTCAATGTTATTATTGATAGCAACTGTCCTAAATTTCCTGTTTCCAGAATCAAGTCGGGAACTAAAATTTTTAAATCTAGTTAATTGATTTTGTAACAATTACTTTTTCTAAAATGACAAGCAGTATGTGTCTGTGTATCTTAGAGATTCCTGAAGCAACAGAAATTAGAGAGACTTTGGTATTATCTATTACTTTTCTTTTGATAACAGAGGAGGTTACAGTGTGACATATTCAGTGCTAGGACTGAGGTCTTCCAGATTGTGTGCTGAACATCCTCTGGTTATTCTACATGTCTGTTATCACTCTGAGCAGATGGTTTTATTATATACAGTTAAAATATCTTTACTGAGTGTAATAAAACTCATCATATACTTGAAAGCATTACTGTAAGCAAAAGACGACAAACACAGAGGCCATATATTTTATGAATCCATTTACATGAAACATCCAGAGTAGGCCAACATATAAGGACAGAAAGTAGGTTAGTGATTGCCAAGGTGTGGGTGAAGGGGAGAATTGAAATTAACTGCTAATAGGTACAGTGTTTCTATTTGAAGAAATGAAAATATTCTGGAGTTAGCAGTAGTAATGTTTGCACGAATAGTGAATGTACTAAAAACTACTGAAGTGTACAGTGTAAAATGGCAGCTTTTATGATATGTGAAGTGTACCTCAGTAAAAATGCTATTAAAAATGAATCACGTAAAATTTATTTTAGAAAGCTATAAATTAGTTGATATATGTTCTGTATGTATATTTGACTCATCCAAGACACATTTCCCGGTATTTGCCCCATGTCTCACTCAGACTTTTGTTTATTTGTTTACATAGTTGGTTAAGGGGAAGGGGATGCTGATTTGACCTATTTTTAAATTTATGGTACTATTTTATTGATCTTCCTCTCCTTTCTCCCCATCAATCACAGGAGAACTGTCACTAATAGCAGTGTGTATATGGATGTCTGCAATGTCCAGAAAGCCATGATTTTCTCAAAATTAATTTTACTAGCCATCAGAACAGGATTATACAGGAAATGAATATACTATCCTCATAACTTACACATATAACTTTATTTTGAGCCATTTTTATAGGTCTTATATTCTGCTAGGCAATAAAGTTTAGTTTATCTTAAGACAGAAAGGAACAAAAATCAACCAACACTTCCATTAAAGGCCTCATGGTAACCCGCAACGCTTTTTCCAAGCAATGACGTATGAGTTCACCTTTTGCTTCTATCCCCATCTGTATTTTTGCTTTCCAAAAGCAATCAATCCCAACTTATCCTACAGGAAGAAAGTACAGACCCAACTATGTGCTACCTACAAGAAATATGGTTTAAATATAAATACACAAATACATTAAAAATAAAAGAATGGAAAAAGAGGTGCCATCCTAAACCAGCCAAAAGAAAGCTTGAATGCTATGTTAATATGAGATGCAGCAGATTTTAAAGCAAAAAATACAACAAAGGATACAAAGATTATTTCATTATGTTAACAGGTCAATATGTCAAGAGAATATAATAGTCCTAAACATTTATCCATCTAATAACAAAGTTTAAAAACACATAAAAAATAAAAGATGGTAGAACCACAAGGAAAAATAGACAAATCTATACATATAGTCAGAAATGTTGATATTCCTTTCTCAATAATTGATATTATTGAATAGAATAATAGAATAATTGATAGAACAAATAGGAAAAAAATCAGTAATGATATAGATATGTGGACACTATCAACCAAGTTAACCTGATTGAAATATATGAACTCTTTCCCCCCAAACAGCAAAATACATATCCTTTCCCATTGCAGATGACACATTTACCAGGGAAGACAGCTATCTGGTACATAAAATAAGTCTTGATAAATTTGAAAGGGTCAAGTTATATTA
This sequence comes from Loris lydekkerianus, assembly GCA_963574355.1. NCBI lineage: Eukaryota > Metazoa > Chordata > Mammalia > Primates > Lorisidae > Loris > Loris lydekkerianus. Next base: position 12,326 of record CAUYPK010118776.1, read on the forward strand.
AATACGTTGTCTGAATGCATTGAAATTAAGTTTGATATCAATAACAGAAATATTCCTGGAAGATTCCCAAATATTTGGAAACTAAATTGTATCCTTCTTTAACACCTGGGTTAAAGAAGCAGTCAAAGAGGAAATTTAAAAGATGCTTGACTTGAATAAAATAAAAACAAGTGTTTCAAAGTTTTGAAGATGCCATTGAGGTAGGATTTGAAGGAAATTTTATAGTTTTAAATGCTCATATTAGGAAGAAAGGTCTCTCCCACCTTAAGAAATAGAAAAAGAACAAAGAAGAAATGAAGAAATAATAAAGATCAAAAAGAATATCAGTGAAATAGAAAAGAGAAAATCAATGAAGGAAATCAATAAAACTAAAAGCTGACTCTTTGAGAATATCAATAAAGTTGATAAACCTCTGTTCAGACTGATCAGAAAAAAAAAGACACAGGTTATTAATATCAGGAATCAGAGAGGTAACATCCCTACAGATTCCATAACTATTCAAAGGATAATAACAGAATGTCATAAAAAACTTCATGCCAATAAATTTGACAACTTAAATGAAATGGACATATTTTTTGAACAATACAAATTATGATAACTCCAAAAAATGTTGAAAAAGCCCTATAACAACTAAAGAAATTCAATTTGTGTTTAAAACATTTTCATGAATAAAAAGTTTCTCTAGGCTTGGAAATCGTCACTATTGGATTCTACAAATATTTAAGGGAGAAATATTACCAATTCTATAAAAACTCAGACAATTGAAGAAAAAGGAATAGTTTCTAACTCATTCTAGCAGGCCAATATTACTCTGATAGCAAAACACACCAAGAAATAGAAAACTACAGACCAATATCCCTCATAATATAGATGGAAAAAGTCTAAACAAAATTTTACCAATACAAATCCAATAATATATACAAATGGATAATATAGGTTGACCAAGACATGGTTAAGAGAATGAAAAAGCAAGCCATAAATTGTGAGAAAACATCTACTATGCATATATATCTGATAAAGGAATTGCATCTAGACTATACAAAAACCCTCAAAACTCAATAACACAAACTTTTAAAAATGAGATTGATATCGATATTTTACCAAAAAAGTATATGAATGGCAAATAAGCACATGAAAATATGTCCAACATCATTAGTAATTGAGAAAATATATTAAACACATAATGAAATAGCATTATGCACCTATTAGAATACTAATTTTTTTTAAAAAATACTGACCATACCAAGTGTCGGTAAGGATGTGGAGGAATGGCAACACTCATGCTGCCAGTGAACTATAAAATGGTGCAACTACTTAGGAAAACATTTTAATGATTTCTTAAGAAGTTAAACATATTTTTGTCATATGATCCAGCCATGGTATCCTTAGGTATTTACCCAAGAGAAAGAAAATATAATTTTTATTAAAAGACTTATTCGTGCATGTGTAATAACAGCTTTACTTTTAACACTCAATACTGCAAACAATTCAAACGTTCATTATCATGGGAATGAATGAACAAATTATGGGATATCCTTTCAATAGAATAACAGAAATGAGCTACTGATACAGCATAAGTGATTCTCAGAATAATTACAATTAGTGAAAGAAGCTTGACAAAGGAGAGGTGGTAAAGCAGGGGTCCTCAAACTGCGGCCTGCGGGCCACAGGAGGCGGTGTGATTGTATTTGTTCCCGTTTTGTTTTTTTTTACTTCAAAATAAGATATGTGCAATGTGCATAGGAATTTGTTCATAGTTTTTTGTTTTTTTTAAAAACTATAGTCTGCCCCTCCAATGGTCTGAGGAACAGTGAAGTGGCCCCCTGTTTAAAAAGTTTGAGGACGCCTGAGGTAATGCATGGAAATTTGTAGAAAGTGTAAGTTCGTTCCTAGTGATAGAAACCAATTCAGTTATTACCTAGAAATGAAGGAAGGAAGCTGGGAAGAACAGAGGGAAGGATGATGGCAAAGGGACACAAGTAAACTTTTGGGAGTGATGAATATATTCACTATCTTGACTTGTAATAGTTTCATAGCTATGCACATATCTATGTCAAAATCTAACAGATTGTGCACTTTAAATATGTAGTTTATTGTTTATCAATTACACATCAATAAAGCTGTTTAAGGAAAGAATAAGCAATAAAAGCAATTTCTACAGCACAATGGAAAACCTTCAAGAGAAGGTGAAAACTATAGCATGAAGATATGTTTATTTCAAGACAATAAAGCTATGGAGCAAAATGTGGTGATAGAAGGACCTTAAAGGAATATTATATTGCCTCATTAAAATGATACTTCTATCGCATAGCACCAATTTAACACAGAATATAAAATAATGTATGCACCATTGTAATAGACACATTGCAATAGGCAAACTGACGGGGAGAAAAACTTGAGGTGGGTTTGTTCTCATTACTACCACTTACTAGCCATGTCTCCTCATTCCCTACAAGTCTCATCTATTAAGTGAGGATGTCTATAACTTCATGACAGAATTGTGAAAATGAAATGTGATACTGTAAAGACTGTGCCTGGGACCTGGGATACACTAGGTGCACTTTTTCAGAACTGTAAAATGTGTGTGTGTGTGTGTGTGTGTACGTGCGTGTTGTGTAGAATGCAAAGCCAGCTCTGCACTTGGAAGTGGGTGACAATTTCAACCAGTGCTTCTTCTCACCAGTAACTAACCCCAGTAGGAAGGAGGAACTGGGAGCAGGCGAATTGGGGCTTTAAGGTTCCGTGTTACAAGTGAGAACTTTCCCACATGTTAGGACATTTGTGTTGAACATGGAAATGTTTTCAGTTTTTGGAGAAATCCAGATGACTGAGGGAGCCCTTTTTAAAACCCCCATATGCCTTCCTTTCAGACATGATCGATGATACACAAGGCTCATTCTACAGAGAGACAAATTAGGGGATAGTTTTTCACTTGACAGAAGGGATTACCGTATTTGCTTTGCTAATGGATTGGGCTTGGGTGATAGCTATTTTCTAAGCATAGCATTTCCATGGAGCCACATTTTCCACATTTCCTTTTGCATTCAGCATTTAAGGAACACATTTGTTGCATATATTGAAGAGGACTGTGTTTACAAATCATGCCCCACGTCAACACTTATAGATCTAAATGGTGCTAACTTGAGAGAAAGGTGGTTCGGTGTGTTCAGTGTACATGGGAGTGAGTTGAGATTCTGGGCAGAAGATAATTAACAGAAAGGGCCAGGGGGACTGGCTCCCAGCAAAACCATTTCCTTGCCTACCGACTTCCTACCCAGCATAATCACTTGGGTCTTTTCGGTGACTAGACGCAGATAACAGACTTCTTAGAGTTTCACATTTGAACCAAGAGTCTCAAACTTTTGCAAATGTGACTAAGGCCTGCCAGCTTTATGGCAGACTTGGGCCCAGCATCAGGTACACAGCAGAAAGCAAACCTGGCTGGAAAGTTTTGCTTTGCTTTTGCATTTTATTGTCACCATTTTTCACAGTTTGCCTCATGCCACCTTGTTACTTAATTCCCACACCTTGGAGGGAAAATGTGTAATATTTTAATATTTATGTTACAGATACTTAAGATTATGTTTCTGGATAGGTGTTGCCAAGAAAGTGAAGCCAACTTTTGTTTATAGAGGGTAGAAAATATAAATCTGTCTAAAATCTTTCATGAAATGAAGGTCTTAATATTTCCAAAGAGTTGATTTGGGTACCACGCTTGGAGAGCCTTAGGGAAGCGCTGTCACCACAAGGCATCATTGTTTAAGGTTTCCTATCCATGACTCGCTTTTTTCCCCAACTTCCCTCTCTTTTGGCAACTTCTCCTCACATTCTGTCCTACACTTGGCCCTGAGTCAGTTGAAAGCTTTGCAAGTTGATTTTCCATTCCCATCTGAATTTTAGCTTAGCTGCAGAACTGTTTTCCATGTGTTTTTAATCATTTGTCCATGTGTTATGAGCTTATAGGGACAATATGGTTCCCCCAAGCTGCCTGCATTGTATAAGCAGAAACTGGCAAGGTGGCCAGTGGGGGAACAGTTTTCAGACAGATGCCCCTACACTCATTTCTGTTGGTGATATACCACCCCCATCTTCCAACTGGAGTAAAACAGTTCACAAGCTGCATAAAGTTGCCCAACAGACAGAGTCCTCTGGCATGACTTACCTTTTTTTAGGAGTGTGATTACCTTTCAGGGGAGACGTGCCTGGGAACTGCGGCTGGTGTGACAAAGTTCAAAGACCTACACTGAGGCTGCGGCCAAGCTGGGAAATAAAGAATGGTTTATTCCCAGATACAGTGGAAGTTTTATTTTAAAATAGAATTCAAACACAGAGAATTAAGAGTAAGTTCTGCAGGACAAAGAGACACCACTTAACGAAGCACGGCACAACAAGGATTTGTGTCGGGCATTTCTGTCACGTTATTGGATTTGGTATATTAAACAAGCATTCATTAACCTCCTAACTGTAGAATGAGGGGCCAGGAAAGGAAGAGAAATGGAAAATGCATTAAATAAAATCCCTGTTCTCAAAGTTGCTGACAATGCAGTCTCCAGCAAACACAGTCTGCCTGTGAGGAGTCTTCTCTTTCTGTTTGGAAGACACTAATGGATCCAAATGAAGCAAAGCTCAAGGAATTACTAAATGACTAAGTAAAGAAGTAAGCTGACTTCCAGGATCCCAAATAAATCTCAGTGTTATGGGTGGGATGACTCTGTTATAAATCCTTGCCCTCCTAGGGAGCTAGCTGGATGGAAGGTCTGCTCTTGTAGCTTAAAACTTCAATGTTCTCATAGCTATTTTGTCCACATTGACCTCACTTTCTTCCTCCAAGGCTTTTGGAGATTAACTTCAAGAGAAATGAGGTAAATTTTACAGTGTTTTCAAATAGATAGTCCTGGGAAGTGTGTCTTAAAGGAGTGCTGGAGCAAGAGCCAGGCTTCTGTGGGTTCAGTGGATGGGAGAAGTAGAGGCTGGGTTTGGGCAAAGCTGTCCAACATCGTGTGAATGCAGAAGACAGCACTGAGGTGCAGAACCTGAAAACTTTTATGGAGTCAAGAAAATCTGAAGGCCGAGTGCAGTTACTCACAGCTGTAATCCCAGCACTCTGGGAGTCCGAGGCAGGCAGATTGCTTGAGCTCAGGAGTTCGAGACCACCCTGAGCAAGAGCAAGACGCCTTCTCTACTAAATTTTTTTTTTTTTTTTAAACTAGTCAGGTGTCATGTTGGGGGCCTATAGTCAGGAGGCTGAGGCAAGAAAGGATCACTTGAGCCCAAGAGTTTGAGGTTGCTGTGAGCTATGATGAAGCCATAGCACTCTACCCAGGATGACAGAGTGAGACTCTTGTCTCAAAAAAAAAAAAAAATTGAAACAACCAGACATTATATAAAAGCAACAAGGAGGATGAAGGAGTTTGACATTATGGAGGGCACTATTCAGTAAGGAGGATTGGGAAGGAAGTGACTCTGAAAGCAGTGGAGAAAGGAGAAATGAACTGGTCTGCTTTGATGGTCAAACATGAGGAAACTCTCCAATCTGATAGCTTCTGTCTTTCTTTGCAGGAGAAGTGGTGAGGTCATTTGCTAAAAATGATGAAGCAAGGAGAGCATTGGAAGGTTGAGGATAATTACAGAAGAGTTTAATCAGTGTAGAAAATGAAGAGCAAGTTGACTCTAGTGAAAGAAAGATTGCTGGGCAGAGCTGAGGGTTCGTTGAGACAGAAGACGATTTATACAGAATAAATTTTTGCCATTTTATCTTTGTCTCTGAAAGCATTTCATAGCCTAGGTGGGGGCCCAGGGAAGGTGGACAGCTGGGTTGTTTCTAGGGTTGGACTTTTACTAGATGGGTATAACAAAGGGAAAAGGGACCTGGGAGCTGGGAATATCGCAGAAGTTTAAGTGATAGACCATGGAATCCAGGCGGGGCAGCAACAGAAGTGAAGAACAAAGAATTACAGAATAATCTGATTTAATTAAATCATTCATTCTTCAACCAGTGTTTTGGGGCATTTACTAGGTAACAGGAACTCCACCACAGCTTGAGATGGTGACTAAGAAAGACATAGCCTTTACTTTCATGGTCTTGAAAACCTAAAGTGGAGACAAATGTTAAACAAATGTTCACACAGTAAAGTACTGAGTTACAATTGTGGTAGTATTAGTACAGGGATGGAGCAGAGAACAGATGCTGTAGGAGCAACTGAGCTTTCTGCAGAATAAAGACCAGTCAAGGTAAATTTTAAAGATGAAGAAAAAGGCGCATGAGGCAAGGGAGCACCAGTGAAAGCATCCCGCCCTGGCTGCAAGCAGAGGCCTGGGCAGTTGGGCTGGCTGGGCGGGTGGGAAGTGCGCACCTGGGGAGCCCAGCTCACGCTGCCTCCACCCGCTTCTCAGATGTTTGGGAGTCTTCTCTGCACACCTGGTGAGTAGCAGACTGGACACATGTTGTTCATGACTTATGCACAGTAATAGATACCTCCCCAGTTGCAAAAATAAAAAAAAAAATACATCTCAATGGCGTGGGGGCTGTTGGAGATCGAAAATCACTGAAATGACAAACAGAAAAATCAAATCTTTACAGGACAATTTAGTCATCAGTGCTTCGAAGTAGAAATGGGGAATTTTTGTAGCTGGTGTGTCCTTCTCTATTCGTTACACATTTCAGTCTGTTTTAGTGACAGTTAAAAAAAGACTGAATAAAGACACTAGTAACAGCTGTTGTCTCCTTGGCAAGGTGGGGTCAGAAGACCTTCCTTTCACTGTGCAATTTTTTGTGTTACTGACTTTTGGTGCTAGTGTATTTATTACCTACTCAAAAATAAGGGATTTTTTTTTTTTGCACATTATCTATTGCACTTCCTTTCATTCAATAAATGTTTTCTGAATAAAATTAGCACAAACACAGCACACAGTCCAGTTTGTCTTTGGGATTCGTACCTTTCTGAAAACCCCTGATTAGTACAAGAATGGTACCTGCCTAAATTTTCCTTGTAAAGTTCGTTCCGAATTAACTAAACTCTAAATCTACTGGACCTGGACAAAGACACCATCACCATTTATCCTGTGCCCTCGCACAGATTTGGCATTTACATGTATAATGTATAAGAGAATGAATGAGTCTAGGACGTGGAAAGCAAGGGGCAATGAGCTCTTCCTCACCTCCCCTTACATGGAATTGGGGGGCTGGGCTGGGGTGAGCACTGGGGTAGAGTTCTATGTTTTGAATCAGTTACTAAACTAAATTATTGATAAAAATGTCTAAAAGGATACCACTTATCTTAGCTTATCCTTTTCCTTGTCCTTTGGAAAATAAGAAAAAAGAAAATTCTGTCATTTTTGAATTTTTATTATTTATTTATTTATTTTTATTTTATTTTTTGAGAAAGAGTTTCACTTTGTTACCCTCGGTAGAGTGCTGTGCTGTCTTAACTCACACCAATCTCAAATTCTTGGGCTCAAGTGATCTTCTTACCTCAGCCTCCTGAGTAGCTGAGACTACAGGCACTCACCAGTAGCAAGCCAGCCCAGTTTTGTTTCTGTTTTTTTTTTTTTTTTTCCTATTTTTAGTAGTGATGGAGTCACACTCCTGCTAAGGCTGGTCTGGAACTTGTGAGCTCAGGTGATCCACCTGCCTTGGCCTCCCAGCGTCTTTTGAATTTTTTTCAAATAATCTGAATTCCCTTGACACTATTGGCACTCTATATTTTAAAAACAGAGGTAGTGTGAGGTAATGGCATACTCCCATAGACCCGTCAACCCAAATTCCCTTTTGCAGCTGTCAGTTGCCCTGTTTAACTCTAATGCCCATCCCTTCCCTCAACACTGCCTCTCTCCTTTTATTGATTTAAGACTGGGGTTTTCAGGAAAGAACTTAGCCCCTCTGTTTCCTTCAGAGAGCACTAGCTCTCTTTTTACCTCCCCTCTGAGAGTCTGGCAGAGGAATAGAAAATGTCGCTGTTTCTTTCCTCTCACAGGCTCACTGGGGAGCTCAAAAAAGGCATCCAGACTCAGCGACCTCAACTTGTTTTGTAAGTTGCTGGGCCCTGTTTTCTTGCCCATTTTGTGAAAGTGTCTCTAGCATATGTAAATATATTTTATTTAGGTATCTTCATAAAGCCCTTTAGGGTTTCTAAAGACATCTTAGTGCCTAAGAAAAACAGGTCAAGTTGAAAACTGAGTCAGATGCACCACAGGTGTAATTCCACCAGTACCCCTCCCTCCACCCATCTCCCCCCTCTGTGCGTTTTGAAGTTGTAGTCCTTCAGATAATCAGCCCCTCTCCCAGCAGTCTCTTACCTGCCTTCTGTTGAACAAATTGGAAGTGGGTA
>CAUYPK010118779.1:0-20320 GCA_963574355.1 Loris lydekkerianus
CCCCTCCCTTTCTCTCCTTTTTGGTGCTGCTCTGTAGCATCCCTCCCTCGCCAATAAAAATCTTCATACAAGCTTTGGTGGTCTATGAGATCTTTGCTGGTGGTCTATGAGATCTTTGCCCCCCACTTTCACATGGTCTCATGTCAGCCTCCTGCAAGTCTCAGAGGTGGCACTCTTATCCCTGCTTTATAGACAAAAATACAGAATCTCAGAGCACTGCAGTCACTCAGCCAGAGTCATCCAGCAGAAAGTAGCAGAGCCCAGGAGTGAACTCAGGTTTCTCTGAGTATAGAGTCTATTTTCCTAAGTCTATATTGCACCACCTCCTTCACAGGCTGGTGTGGTTTCAGGGGTGCCAGAGGTGGCCCACAGCTTGGGTAAAACTGGGGAAAAGATTGCCTGGAACTTTGACACTAAAATGCACCCTTTAGAAATTCCTGCTTCTGATTCAAACCTGTGAGATATAATTTTCTGAGTATTGGAAAAAATGTGTGGAGGGATGGAAGAGGGAAGGGGGATCCTCAAGTAGGTTGAGGAAGGGAAACTATGGAGAGTGGAAAGGGCAATGTCAACATAAAGCTGGAGGAAGTGGGAGCGAACAGCTTTCTCCTTCTCCAGGTGTCCTGGCAACTGAAATCTGGGAGCCAATGGAGGCAGAGCTCCCTCAATGGCTGAGCTGACAGCAGTGCTGCTTAGAAACCATGTTTGGAAATGTTGGTGGAAGCAGATGGGCTCAATCTTTCTCAAGGTCAAACAAAGTCTCTGAGAAGACCTCACTCAAGATGGCGCTTTCATTTCCCATGAATCTCTACAGTACCCCTAGCAGTACAACAGTTATTTGGCTTATAGTGAATGCAAGTGTGATGGAATCTAGGGAACATGACAAAAATAATTTGCTGATGAAAAAGAGAATATTCTTGGCCAGGTGCAGTGGCTCACACCTATAATCCTAGCATTCTAGGAAGCCAAGACAGGAGAATCCTTTGAGTTTGGGAGTTCAAGACCAGTCTGAGCAAGAGCAAGACCCCATCTCTATTAAAAATAGAAAAAATTAGTCAAGTGTCCTGGCAGACACCTGAAGTCTCAGCTACTTAGGAGGCTGAGGTAGGAGGATCACTTGCCTGGGCAGCAGAGGGAGACTCTGTCAAGAAAGGAAGGAGGAAAGGAAGAAAGGGAGGGAAGAAAGGAGGGAGGGAAGGAGGGAGGAAGCAAGGAAGGAGAAAAAAGCAGAAAAAGAAAAAGAACATTTCACTATAAAGAACCTAAGAAAAGGGGGAGGTGGTGGAAGGCAGGATGAGGCAAGAGAAAAAGACAAGAAGAATGTGTCTAATAAAGAGACTTAGTGACCATAAAGGTTTTTTTAGGCATTGTAGAAGGGGATTGAACTTACTAGGTGAAACATATTTACTGAATTTGTGTTAGAATGCTACACTAGAGCTGGTCCCATAAAATGTATGGCTAGAGTGTTATGTTGGCCCTACCTCCTCCTTATCTTTGCACACATTGTTCCCTCTGCCTGGAATGCCTCTTACATTCTTTACTTGTCCACCCTTCAAGACTCAGCCTAGAGATTTTCCCTCCAGAAAGTCTCCTGTGTTTTCTCCCCTCTCCCCAAATCCCTAAATAGGTGTGGATTATACTGCTGAGTATATCCACAATACCTTTGCCCTTACTACACCTAAAATAATCTGAGTCTATGACTGTGTGACTGACTAAATTGACATTTGCTAAGATGCTGTATCTTATTCATCTTTGTATCCCTGATGCCTGGCATTTAGTAGAAGCTCAGTAAGTATTTACTACATTAATTTTGTTGTTTCTCCATACTCTTACTCCTTCCACCACTGACTAATCATATGCACTTAATGAGAGTGAGTCCTATAGTTATGAACATAGTATGGGCATAAGAACTGAGTTCTAGTCCTCTCCAACCTCTCTGAACTTTAGTTTACTCATTTGTAAAGTGGGACTGATGTGTCCCACCTTACAGAGCTGTTGTAGGGATTTAATGAATCTATTTTAATTCCCTGACACAATTTCTTACATGTAGTAGGTATCCAGTAATAATTAGTTTCCTTTAGTAAGAAATTATTATAAAAGGTGACACAGGGCTGGCAAGGCTTGGGAATCCCTGGCCTTGATAATGCAAAGTCTACTGCCCTCTGGGGGCTGCATGGGTAACCTGGGCTTATCCTAGCATGGTGTGCTCAACTCCAGCAAGACTCCTTAGCATCTATGAAGGGGACACTGAGGAGCCATCCTAGGACACAATTGAGAGCCCACCACTACATCCTGCTGGGAAGATGCACACCAAGGCAGCCTAATGAGAGAGGCTTTTGGTAAAAATAACCTCAAAACAGAAGACACTGGAGATGGTTTTGCACAACAGGAGTGGGTATGAGAAGCAGCCCCATGGGGTGAGCATGTCTGTCTGTCTCACAGGAGTCTGGCTGGCCTGGTGTTGAGGTTTTCTTTCTCCCTTCCTCTCCTGACACACAGCCATCCTAAACCCTCTCCATCTCCAGCCAGGAAGAATGACCACGGTACTGAAGCCAGCTTAAGAGCCAAGGAAGGAAAAACATTGGGTAGGGAAGAGAAAGTCAAAAGGACTTGGGAAGTTCAGGGGCCCATATGGGCTGAGTGAATAGAGAGCCCTCCCCCACTTCCCCACCAAGAGAAAGAGGTTTCCTGAGAGGCCCAGAGAAGAGAAGCTTATCAATTGTTGGTTTAGTCAGAATCCCTCTAGGTTCTGTGAAAAAGGTGATCTCTGAGGAATCACAGTGATCAGGTTCAGGCCAAAGGAAAGAACAGTTCTAGATGTCCTTCTGGATTCAATATGAGTTATCAGTGAAACATTGTCGGCAAGGTGCTATGCCTTCCTGTTCTTCTAATGTTAAGAGAAAAGTCAGGACATTCAGCAGATACCTGCTAATTATTCTCTGATATTTCCCCTGGTCTGTCCTTCCTCAGGAATAGACTGTCCTCCACATTATAACAAATTATAATGAACATAGTATGGGCATAAGACCTGAGTTCTAGTCCTCTTCAACCTCTCTGAACTTTAGTTTACTCATTTGTAAAGTGGGACTGATATGTCCCACCTTACAGAGCTGTTGTAGGGATTTAATGAATCTATTTTAATTCCCTGACACAATTTCTTGCATGTAGTAGGTATCCAGTAATAATTAGTTCCCTTTAGTAAGAAATTATTATAAAAGGTGACACAGGGCTGGCAAGGCTTGGGAATCCCTGGCCTTGATAATGCAAAGTCTACAGCCCTCTGGCAACTGCATGGGTAACCTGGGCTTATCCTAGCATGGTGTGCTCAACTCCAGCAAGACTCCTTAGCAGATTACGTATCTGCTCAGAACAAAGACTACCTTTTCCAACCTATCCTATAGCTAAATTTGGATGACACAGCAGAATATGCAACTTTTATGAAATGTTCTTAAAGATAGGAGGCATGTCCGCCTCCTTCCGGCTGGTTTGGAATATAGATATGATATCTGGGAATGAAGCAGCCATATTAGACCATAAGATAAGATCTTCAGTTTGAAGATAATAGAGTAAAAAGTTAGAAGGACTCTTGGTTTTTCAAGACTCTGAAGCTGCTGTACCAGCTGGCAACACCTACCATGAAACAGAAACAAACTTCTACCTCTTACTTTAAATTTTCTGTTGCTCATGGTCGAGCCTAATCTTAACTGACAAAAGGGGGTTCATGACAGTTTCAGAAGCCAAAATCCTGCATTTCTGTGGGAAAAGACCATTTTGACTGTTGACGTTGAGTAACATCTACTGATTGCTTACTACGTCTTAGTCATTGTCCTAAGTACTTTAAACACATTAGTTCATTTAATCCTCAAAATAATCCCACGAAATAAGTGTCATGTTATCCTTATTTTACAGTTGAGATAATAGGCGTAAGGGCAAATGACCAACATGCTCTAGTTCACATCACAAGTAGCAGAACTTTTATGTAAAAGCAGAACACCAGGCTTTACACTCAAACTTCTAACCACTTTGTTAACTAAAATGCAAACCTATCAGAGTTCCAAAAAGATTAAATTTACTTGTTTCTTGTCTTGCTGTCTATCATTCAGGGATGTTTTTGCCTTTTATTACTTTCAAAAAGGTGAAAATAAATGTATTACTTCATACAGCTTGGGAGGACCTTTTAGAAGCATGAAGCCCGTAATGAAATTGGTGTGGGAGTGAACTGATAAAAAGGGGTCCTTTAATCAATTGGGTACCCATACTTTAAATTGGTGGTGACCAAACTTTCTGAATGGCATGCCCCACCAGCATAACACATGCATTGTAGAATTCTAGCTGTAGCCTTGACTTTCACCCCCTGGATGCTAGAAGCACCAGATGCTAGAAGCACAACCCCTGAGCTCCAGCTGTAACAATCCAAATGTTTGCAGACATTACCAAATGTCCCCTGCAGGGCAACATGAACCCCTGTTGAGATGAAAGGAGAAGCCTTGGTAAGCCACAGTGGGGGGAGCTCTACTCTTGAAGCCAGAGAGGGCCCTGGAGGGGCTAGTTATGCACGTACAGAGGCAGACAGGGCTAGATCTAGCAGGCTGAGAGGGAAGGAAATGAGCTGTCGGCTCCCTGGTAAAGAAAACAAGTACATGCAGAGAGAGGTGAGAGCCTTCAGGACTATGACAGGGATCTCATGACTCTAATTATTAGGATCCAAAAATTAAGAAATCAGCCTCCATAAAACCAATGTCTGAGACCACATTAATGGAGCTTAGTTAGCACATGTAGCCCCTCCACCTCTGCTTTCAGGGCTGACAGGGGATGACAGATGAACCTGAGTGGGGCTGAGGATATGCCAAAGACTATTTAATAAATCAGCTGTCACTCCCCTGCATTTGCATTGTTAATGGCAGTGGCTAAACCCAGGGTGTTGCTGTAGAGACTTGTCCCTCTGATGCCTCCCTGTCTGAAACTTCCCAAGTGAGTTGGCACAGGGCAGCAGTGCTGAATGGTTAGGTCTGAAACACATTTGAAAATCAGCCTGGAGCTGGAAGGTGGGTAAAATGTCCAAAAGATCCAGCAGATATTGTGAGGGTTTGGTGTTCTCAAGAGAACCTCAAAGCCTGGATCACAGGGCTCCTGTGGCAGAATTGCCCTGGAATGGGACATCAGGTCCTCCAGTCCCCAAATGCATCCTTCTTTGGCCATTGAGCCCCCAGACAATCCATCATTAATTCATTTGCTAACCAGTGGTGACCTCCAGTAAGTAAAAATTAACCTCTTTGGATCTCACTTTCCTCTACTATATGTTAATTCAACATTTCTTTGGTGGGGGGTGGGATTATTGAATATCAGAATCATCTAGGGAATTGCTAGATTATATTTTAATAGTTATTATATTTTAATGTCTGCATATCTTTGTCAACACTTGCTATTTTCTGGATTTTTTAAAACCTAATAGCCATCCTAATGAGTGTGAGGTGGTAGTGCCTCCTTATATCTTATAGCTGAGCAGGGGTCTCACTAGACTTACTCTTGTCCCAGCTCTGCTCTGTTGGGTACAACTCATCACCTAGTTGAGCCTCTGGTCCTGACAGACATATTTTTACATCCCTCACTCTGGCTGCTGTAGGAAAAATACTGTGCATTTGTATTAGAATCTTGGCTTACCACTCAGTAGCTATGTGATCTTGGACAAGGTACTTGACCTAGCTGTGCCTTAGTTTCCTCATGAATAAAAGGAGAATAATTGTATTACCTGATGAAATTGTTGTGAAGAATATATAGATTAATAATACCAATCTCTTAGATATAGCAAGACTCGTAACTATTTAAGTATAATAACTACTATTATCATAGCCCTTACATGTAGATGTAGCTATTTTTATTTTTTAAATAAACTTATTGTTTTGGAATAATTTACATTTTTTTAAGTTGTAAGGATAGTACAATAACTTCCCAGATATCCTTTACCCAATTTCCTCTAATATTAGCATCTTAGACAAGCATGGTACATTTGTCAGAACTAAGAAACTACCATTGGTACATTACTATTATCTAATCTATAGGCTTTATTCACATTTACCAGTTATTCCACTAATGTCATTTTTCTTTCCCAGGATCTGAGCCAAGGTCCTACATTACACTTAAGTGTAGTTGGTTTTATTTGTTTGTTTGTTTGTTTGTTTGTTTGCACTATGTTTGTGTTTGTTACTTTCCTGAAAATTGGTTTTAGGAGGTGGATTTTGAATGTCCCCAGATTGGTCATGGTTGTCTAATTTACCACGATCTTTACCATTCTGTCTTGTCATGAGCCTATGTTACACATCTACAGTTACCTGCTCCTGGAGACCCATGACTCTGTAAACTCTTAATTAGATGATGGCTCAATACTTTCACTCTGAGAAGATATAATTTGGTGATTAATTCTTCTGGGTGTCCAAAAATTGTCTTTTAAAATTCCAATATTCTCAGGTAGCTAGCCCATGTAAGCTGATCCACAGCAAAATATCTGAGCAAAAAATAGTTGATGTTGAAGAAGTTCCCATGAGTATAGTTAGCAACAAAGTGCCCAGAGGTGAGAATCCATGCAGGGGGATGGAGAGACTAAGGGAAGGCTGATGCTAGACCTATCTATCTGGTGTCCTTGACTCTTGTGACCCATGATGCTCCCAGTGTTACAGGTCTGTGAGCCCAGTGTAACCCACCATGACCTTGAGTCATTTTCTGGTTTTGCCTCCCTTTTTCTGGAATGTAGGTAACTTAGATCCTTGATGGTGTATAGCAAAGGCTAGAAAAAGTGCAGCCATCTTCAACAATTTCTTAAGGACCTTCTCTTTGCCCAGATTAATGCAGAATGCTAAGTAGGAATTTAAAAGTGCTAAGTAGGAATTTAAAAGTACTAAGTAGGAATTTGAAAGTAAAAACCTGACATCTAAATACAGTTGACCCTCCATAATTGACCACTTCCCTACTCTGACTACCTCCTAATATTGACCTAATTTTTATAGACTAGACACACCCCACATGTATGTATCAGTACAGTAGGCCTAGTTCCTTATGTTGACCACCTCTGTGTTTTGACCAGTTTATAACAGTCCTTTGGGTGGTCAATTCACGGAGGTTCTATTGTAATAGCAGCACAAGTACTTTCAATCTTGTTTTTGACTAAAAAATAGACTACCATGGGCTAGTTTATTTTCTTCTCCATGTCTTTATAAATTTAGGTGTGGAAATCCTGAACTCCAGGTCAAAGTTGCTTCTTTCATATCTGGGTATTAGAGAAGTCCACTGTTGACCAATACCACAAATGTTGAAAAAAAGATGAAAGGGTTGATTTAAAAAAAAGTAAGTGTGAAGGTTCCCCTAACTTGGATTCTTGCCATTGCTAATGGGTAGATCTTACAAGATGTCTCCAACCTCAATCACACAATTTCTTCCTGCCCTCACACTAGCCCCTTTCTTGGAGTTAGCGCACAGTTGAGTAATAGAGTGAGTCAGAGAGACCCACCACTCTGTGACCTTGGGCAAGTTACTCAACCTCTGCGCTTCACCTTCACCTGTAAAATGGGAATCATTGCACCTGCCTCCCAGGGCTGCTGTAAGGTTAAATGAAAGGCAGATGAAGTGAAACACACAAGGTGCTGAGTGCAATACCTGGCCTGTAATTGGTAGTGCACAATTTAGATCTTGTTGTTTAGAAAGTTCCAGGAAAGGTGGCACCATCATTGCTCAAGTGGCAGCCAACATAGAGGCAAGAGAATAGGCAAGGATGAAAAGGAGGCTCTGATGGAGGGTGGAGATCTATTATTTGGCAACAACTGCTTTCACACAGAGCAGCTTGTTATTTTTGACAAGCACCGTGAAACTGTCTCCATTTGCCAAATGAGAAAAGTTAAACTCAGAGAGACCAAATGATGCACCAGCAGCTGCACAGCCAGAGAGATGTGTGACTGGCCTTGCCGTATGGGAGAGTAGTTAAGAGCACAAACCCTGTGGTCAGAATGCCTGAATCAAATCCCGTCTCCTGGGATGGGACGTGAGAAAAGCCTTTTAAGTTCTGTGTCTCATTTACCTCAGGGGTAACCAGACCCAGTTTGTGGCACTTTGTTATAGCTGCCCCTAGAGAATGAATACCACAAGTGAGGGTGACAATAAGACCTCCCAGGGTTATGGGGAAGCCCAAGGGAGAGTGTGTGAGGGACACCATAGCCCACAGTACCGTTTATGAGTGTCTGAGGGGAAAACAAAGCCTTGGAAATGCAGGTTTTCTGAGTCTAATCTCCTGCTCTTTGGGTACAGAACTGGAAAACACACTCCTCCCTTAGCCTCATTTGACAGATGAAAAAACAAAGCCCATGAAAGTAGAAGGGTTTTTCTTTGTCTGAGTTTAGGAAATAAAATTAGGGGGAGGAGATTAAACAAAACAAAAAAAAAAAAAAAAAAAAAGAGTACCTGAAATAAAAACACAAGAAGACAGATGGAATAGAAGCTAGACAGGGCGTCCACAAAGTGTGAAGGCTGAGAAGGTTAACAAAACAGTGATGTCATTTCTGACAGAATACCGGAAAGAACCGAGCTGGCTGTGTTGTCAAGCACGTCGGAGGCCGCTGGCAGCCCGCCCACTGCCCACAGTGCCGTGTGCCACTCTCCTCCCAACCCCACTCACTTTGGGGGACATTCTGATCAAGCCCCTTGCAAAGATAAGCTCTGTGCTTCCCGCTTTCCAACTGGCTCCACACTCTGTTGCCAGTCCCAGCTGTCCTGTCCCTGTACACACTGACCAAGTCAGGGTATGTGCTGAGAAAGCACCTTTCCCAAAAGCTGGGGGCCCGGCAGCACGCTTTGAATCTTTCTGTTTCCATTACTGGTTAAGCGATTCTATGTGGCCTGAGCAGGTCTGTAGTCAGTGACCCGCAGAATGACTCCAAGTCAGATGGCAGAAGGATCAGACAGATAAGAATGCAGAGAGGCCGGAGAAGCTGCGGGGTGGGGAGGTGGCAGGACTCAGCTTTGTTATCTCTGCAAACATCTGCAAGTGTCTGACCCACATGTACGCCCCCACCCACACATGAAGTGTATGGGGCAAGTTCACCCGCCCGTTCCCCTCTGTGAAGCTGAAGTCATCTCCTGAGTTCTTTCCTGTGTATGAGTGGAGTTGGCAGGTCGTTTGATCTCCTGTCTCCCTCTCCTGCAGGTGACCTCTGAGCGGCCTCAGGTGCAGGCTGAGACCACAGAGGATTGTGGCCACAATGTGCAGCTTTTACCTGCAGTGGGTGGAGCCCCACTCCAGCTACCGGGGACAGGGCCCAGACCAGATTTCCCCAGCTGCTGCTCACTTCAGGTTACTTCATACTACTCCAGGAAAGCCATTTGTGAAATGTGGCAGCTGATGAAATCTTGATGCTTTGTTTATAGATACATTCACACAGCATTTTCTGTGCTATTGTGATGTACTTCAGGGGTCTGAAACACACGTCTACTTCCACGGATGCCTAGAATGTGTGAGGTAGTCAGGGCAGTGCAGTAGAGTAGAAAGACTACTCATCTTTTGACAAAAAATCTGGGAGACCTCCTTTATTTTTTAGAGTTTGAAAAATTATGTTACAAGCAGCAAAATCCACCCTTTTTAATATATAGTTTTATGACAATTAACTGCATACATAAGCACACCATCACAACTAAAATATATATAGTAGTATAGTTCCAGTTCCAAATGTTCTCTAGTGCTCTTGGTATGGGTTGAATTGTGTCCCCTCAAATTCCTCCAGTACCTAACCTCCAGTACCTCAGAATGTCACCTTATTTGAACATAGAGTCTTTACAAAGGTAATTGAGTTTGTGGGAGTGAGAAGAAATTTCTCCTTTGTCCTGGAAGGTTCACTGAAAGATTAACTCACAGTAAGGCAGAATAATAAGAGAAAGAGATTTATTAATATTTATCATGTCCACAGAGAGAATCCCAGAGTGATTACCCAATATCTCAATGGGATTCAGAAATGTATACTGTTATTTTAAAAGGAAGGGAAAGAGGAAGAACATAAGTAATTCTGGGCGGTACCTGTGGCTCAGTGAGTAGGGCACTGGCACCATATACCAAGGTAGGCGGGTTCAAATCCAGCCCCAGCCAAACTGCAACAACAACAACAACAACAACAAAAATAGCCAGGTGTTGTGGCGGGTGCCTGTAATCCCAGCTACTTGGGAGGCTGAGGTAAGAGAATCACTTAAGTCCAAGAGCTGGAGGTTGCTGTGAGCTGTGATGCCAAAGCACTCTACCAAGGGAGACCCCTCCCCCCCAAAAAGGAGAGAGAGCATAAGTAATTCTGCTTAGGGGCAATAAATGGTTATTAGGGAGGATGAATAGATCCTTGGGAAAATGAATGGACAGGGGGAAAAGATTGACTTGTAAATAATTATCTCTGGAAATCAAATTAGCCTAAGAGATAGATATTATATTTAAATTATTTGGGTGAGGTCTGGCTATATTCTTGGTCTTTTTCTCCTGTAATATATTGAAATAAAAGGGAGGGTGGGGGGAAGTCATTTTTAGTTTGGTTTATGCAGATAAAAGGGACAGCCCCTTTCCATGCCTATTGATCTCTGAGGGCCTTTAATTCAAAATACTCTTCATACCAAGAAGTCATATTCTGAGGCAAAATTTCCTGAGCTCCTTCAAGTTCAAATGAGCTCATTAAGGTGGGACCCAACCTAATATGACCAGTGTCCATATAAAAAGGAAAATTTGGACACAGACACACACAGGGAGAACCCCTTGTGAACATGAGGACAGCCAACTGCAAGCTGAGGTGAGAGGCTGGGACAGATCTTTTCCTTATAGCTATTAGAAGAAGCAGCCAACCCTGCCAATATCTCCATCTCAGATTTCTGGCCTCCAGGACTGTGAGAGGATACATTTCTGCTGTTTAAGCCACCTAGTTTAAGGTACTTTGTGACAGCAGCCCTGGAAAATGAACAACACCTTTATGGTCAATCACCCGCCCCGCAATCCTGACCTTGGCAGCTGCTGATCTGGTTTTTATTCCTATGGTTTTGCTTTTCCTACAATGTCATATAAATGGAAACACAGACACACTGTAGGCAGCCTTTTGAGTCTAGCTTCCATCATTCAGCATAAATCTTTGTGAATATTTACATATCAACTTTTTTGTGTGTCAACATAAGTCTTCACTTCTCTTGCATAAATACCCAGGGGTGGGCTTCCTGGGTCAGAGGACAAGTGTATGTTTAAATGTGTAAGAAACTACCAATCACTTCTAAAGTGACTATTGCATTTTGGCATTCCCGGTAGCAATGTGTGGCATTTAAGTGTTTCACATCCTTGTTGCACTTCATGTTAACCTGTTTTTTTCTTTTTTCCAGCCTGCTAGGTAGAATGGATATCATACTTTGGTTTAAATTTTAATTTTCCTGATAACTAAAATGTTGAGAATCTGTTCATGTGACTATTTGCCATCTATATAAATTCTTTTGCGAAGTATTTATTCATATCTTTTCTCCTTTTTTGATTGGGTTGTTTCTTTTCTTAGTATTGAATTTTGAAAGCATAAAAATCCTTTATAAAATATTTTCTACCAGTCTGTGGCTCTGCTTATCTTTCTATTTTCTTACTAGTATCTCTTGAAGAGCAGAAGTTTTTAATTTTCAATGTAGTCTAATTTATCAATTCTTTGCTTTTATGGTTTATGTTTTTGTTATCATATCTAAGAAATCTTTGCCTAACCCAAGGTCACAGAGATTTTCAGAACATTTGCTTTTCACTGAGAAGCTGATGATCTCATCTAATTCATATATCCTTTCTCAGCCTTAGTATATCCATCTGTGAAATGTGGAGATTGAAACAAAAAGATATTTTTCAAACTTTTTGGAAGAAAGGAACCTAATTTTAACTGAGACTAGGCACAGTCGCTCAGTATATAAAACAAATATAAGTGCACCTGGGGTTGTGGCCTCCTGTGGTCCCTCTCACATGTACACAAATCACTTGAGGTCCTGGTGAATATGGAAATTCTGATTTGTAAGCCTGAGATAAGGCTGAGGTTCTGTGTTCTATCAACTTCTAGATATGCCCACTGCTGGGACTTCACTTTAAGTGGCAAAACTCCAGAGTACTCTCAATGCCAAAGTGTGACGTCTGCCTTTGTCAACATAAGACTCTGGAGTTCTACAACATGTTTCTTCTAAGGAGAGCAAAGTTTTTCTCTATCAGTGAGTCTCTTTTCCTCCTTGCCATCTACCTCATTATTATCCCCAATTCATCGAGGGGTACGACAAGGCCCAGATGTGGGCCAAGTTCACTGGAACACGGCCGAACCAGATAGAGAAGGATGCTACTAGCAGCTGAGGCCTAGCACCACCATGAACTATGTGGTAAAGTCATTATAATACTAAGAAACTTGTTCTGTCACATTAGAAACCTTAAACAGCTTAAGGAAAAGGGGGAAGGAAAGCTTTGGTTGTAACTAAAAAGTCTGAGGTTAACGCTGGCTTCAGGTGCGGTCATGTCTAGGCACTTGGATGATATCATTAGGAATACAGCTCTCTGACAGTTTTAGTCCTGTGCTTCTCTATTTGGTTTTGCTCCCAGGAAGGTTGTTCACATGCCATGGCGAGGAGACCACTAGAAGAAACAAGAGTCTGTAGCTCAGCCACCCAGAAAAAAATTCTCATTGTGGCTTTGATGCCGTAATTTCTTCTTAGCACTCAGCTTGTTTCCCATCTCCTTGGACTCTCTTAGTTTCTTCGCCTCCAGCACTCAGGATTTTCATGCTTCCTTCCCCAATCAGATGAACATATTCATATTTCAATGCTAGAGACTTACATTACTACCCACCCCAGAGTTACTTGCACTTTAAGTGACAATTCCAACAAAGGACAAGACCTGACACAAAGTAATGGTGCACTAAAGAATGGGATTTCAGGCATTGGGGGATATTTTTTCCCCCCATAGGAGAAGAAGTTCTCCTTGCTTCAGCCAATTCAAGCAGCTGAACCCATGAATTTTGACCCATGAACATGGCCAAGGTCATAGCCTTCCAGCCCTAGAGCAATCCCTTCTGTCTGGAGGTGGCAATGCAAACAGGTAGAGTTGCAGCTGGGCTGTTAAAGGCAATGTCAGGACTGTTTTGAGAGGAACCCCTAAAAAGGAGAGCAGGTGGCAAAGCTTGCTTAGTTATCAATGTGAAAAGCCTGTAAATTGAGACCTCAGGAGGGGAGCATTCTTGCTTTGTTTCTGGCAGACAGAAAAGACTGGTTGGGGCCTGAAAACCATCAACTTCAGTCACCCATGTGGTTAGAAACACCCCCTTCCCCAAACTGTTGGTCTGTAGAAACAGGCCCACTCAACTCCCAGAAGAAGTAGGATGATTCTGACCACAAAGCACCGGTTCTGGCCTGAGATGGGAACATTTTTTTGTGGGATCTAGTTGATGGTCTGTAATGTCAGGTTAAGCTGATAGGGTATTTTATTGAATGACACAAATTCCGGTGTCAGTAACAGTACCCCAGTGTCAATAGTGAATGTGAATAGATTGTCTTATAAAAATGAGAAGATATGTGCACAGTGTCCCAACCTCCCCCCTTCTGAGCGTATGCGCTGTGAGACCACACTTGGCACCCGGAGGCACCTCTCACTCCTTAACCAAGTGTGCACAATAATCCCCTTTATGCGATGCCTGCCAGCCTGCATGGGAAGGGAACTTGGTGTGTGCAGTTTGACTACAGTAGTACTGTATGGGGCAATCATTAACCTGAAATGGCATTTACTGTGATGAGATGGTGGTGTATGCTGCTCTCCTTCGCTGTCCCTCCAGCAAACAGAATGTACTGACTCTAAAACAGGTAGGACCAGTTGCTGCCAGGCCCTCAAAGACACAGTGTTCCACTGTGGAATTAGCCATGCATAATGGGCCCATTGAATTGGGCTGCAGACACTCTCCTCTCTGGGTCACAAAGTTGGGCCTAGACGCCCAGGCCTGGTGGGTAGGTTTGGATTTCTAAATGGGCTTTGTTCACTCACTGGAAGAGAAAGTTCCAAAGCTGAGCACAAAACCCTGGGAACTGAACTTAACCCTTCAAATAAATTCCCCCGTTGTTAAGATTTTATCACCTGAGGGTCTTTTTGCATGATAGCTTGGTGTGGTGGGGGCAAGTCAGGCTTTAGGAGTAGCCAGGGTTGAGGTGAGGGAAAAGACACAGAAGAATCAGGTAGTTCGCTTAAAATCACACAGCCACATGGGCTTCCTGATTCTTGGTTTCAGCCTTTTTGGAGGCCCAAGGAGCAACTCCTTTGCTTGGAAAGTTCAGTTCCAAGCAAGGCTCCTCATGCCAAGAATCCAGGCACTGTGGCACCTTCCTTGTGCATCTAATACGTACTTGGATAGAGGAGGAGCATTTAGAGAACTAGGAATAGGGGAAGGTGGGTTCTAGTCTGGCTCTGTGGCCCCCAGCTCTGTGATGGTTTTGGATCCCTTCACGTCTTTGAACCTCGGTTTCCTCATCTGCAGAGATAGAAAGAAAGCCAAGATGACTGATCTCCAGGGTGGGCCATAGCTCTCACATCTGTAGATAGCACTGTACCAGGGTCTGCTGGGAGAGCGTGGCGGGAAGGGTGGGGCAGAGGTGAAGATGCTGACAAGGAGATGGAAGCCACAGAACTGATGACTAACTTGGACCAGTGCCTAGTTGGAACCCTCCTGAGAAATGAAAAAGGGCTAATTAGGGTCTTTGAGCCCACTGTATCTAGCTCTTTTTATTTTCAGACCCTGGATCTTCCTATCAAATGACTCTCATGGCCACAGGGAAACCTGGTTGCAGATCAGCCTCCTGTCTGCAGCTCTTTCCACTGATTTATACGTGGCCACTTGTGCTCAGTAGCTGGTGCCTAGATCCTGCTTCAGTCAGCAGCAGCAGCAGGAAACAGATTCATGTGGACATCTAGCAGTTCTGTGATAGCAATGACTAAGCCCATTACCTACATCGGTCTCATTAATTTTTTTTTTTTTATTATAAATCTATGACAGGTTTGTTCTTGGTTTCATGCAAAGAGGCAGGAAGCAAAGTTGAGAAGGTGATTTGTCTGAAGTCACACAGTTTAAAATGTGAACCCAAATGTCCAGCTGCAGAGTCTGTTCATGTAATCATTGCATCACAACACCTTGCTATGGGGAAGGATGTGAAGCCCTGGGCTCTAATTTAGAGTTATGGAAACACTCCATAAAGATAGTGTTTTAAATAACTTAGGCATTTTTAATTAGAAGACCAGTTGGCCGACAGGGCACCCTCCTTACAGTCTATGGCTGTTTTTTATATACTAGGGGAAGGCCTGGACAGAAAGCCCAGTTGTTTTCCTCTCATGTGTGCTATTCCTTCTTCTCCAGTGTGGCCAGGCAGGCTAGCACACTAGGTGTGGCCAGTGGGTGATCCCACCCACAGGGAGTTTGTCTAGGAGCCTTCAAAGAGGAAGAAACATCACGATCACTTTCTGGCTCCTGACGCTAAAGCAGACAAGACATCAACCTCACGATCCTGAAAGCTCTTGCCCAGTGGAGATTCTGTTTCTGTGTCTTCCCCTGACAGCTGGCATTGAAGGTTGAGAAGAAGAGATGGAGATGCCAGAGTTATTAGTGATTAGCTGGATAATTCTTACCAGGGTGCAACTGTCATTTTCAAAATGACATGATCAACTTTAAGCACTGTCTTGTACAGAAGAGACTCATTCCTGGCATAATCCTCAGCATTAATAAAGGAGGAGTGTGCCTATTTTCCAAATGGCTAGGCCAAATCTGGTGCTAGGAGATGTAGCAGTTGGCATTCTGTCCAGAAGCCTGGGGTGGAGTCAGAGAAAGAGACCAAGTTGCCTGATGCACTTTCAAGTGCCTTCTTTTCTCTGGGGTATCATGACATGATCCTATAATGTGCCTCCTGTGATATTCAATTCTAGGAAAAATGCTTAGCACTAAATGACCTCGGAAGAGAATGTAGCTAGAGCTACATGGCCCCCTGTGGCAAATCTGAGGTAGAGTCTCTTCAGCTCTTCAGTCTTACATGCAACTGACTTGAAAAGTAACTGGTGCTTATGGAGCCAAAGCTCATGAAATGTGGCCTCTGAGGTTTTTGATTTGTCTTTAAAAGACTGTATTCTCACCAAATGCTACCACCGGAGCACCTCTTCTTCAGAGAAGCCTTCCCATAACCTCCTGGGGGGGTCTCCCTAATAGTTCTTATGCCAATAGCAATTTAAATAATTAATTATTTATTTGATATCAGTCACCTTTTCCAAGCTGTTGCTCCAAGAGGAGGTTTAGTGTCTGGCTGGTAGTACAGTGTCATTAGCTAATACAGTGATGGCACCTCGTAGGCATTCAATAAACATTTATTGGTCAAGTGCAATGGCTCATGCCAATAATCCAGCACTTTGGGAGGTCAAGGTGGGAGGATACCTTGAGGCCAAGAGTTTGAGACCAGCCTAAGCAACATAGTGAGAGCTTGTCTCTATGAAAAAATAAAAAAATTTAAAAAATAAGCAGAATGTGATAGTACATGCTGGTTGTCCCCCTGAGGCAAGAGTATTGCTTGCACTTAGGAGCTGGAGGTTGCAGTGAGCTATAATTATGCTATTTCACTCTAGTCTGGGTGACAGAGTGAGACCCTGTCTCAAAAACAAACAGACAAATATTTGTTGGGAAAAAAAAAGAGAGAGAGAAGAAGGGAATGTAGAACATATTACATTTAAAAATGGGCAGGAAAATGTTAGAACTAAAAATTGCCTTACCTGGAACATGAGGTCAGGAGTGATAAAGTGACTTGTTCAAGGTCACATGGCTGCACTGGGGGCTAACGCAGCCACACACAAATACTTTCCCCTCCTACTTCTCTTCTCCTCCTAAGACAAAGATACAAAGGATCTGGCTAGCCCCACCCCCAGAAGTTCCTGCCAAAAGACCCTAACTTGAGATACAACATGTGGAACATGCCCACCCCCTAGTACCTCATATAAAAGAGGTCTGTCACTGCCCCCACTTGGGGGGATTCACCTGTGCACTGCCCAGTAGGCTATCCTCCCCTTTCAGTAAATCTGGCCTGAACGTCTCATCTCTGGGCACCACCGTTTACGCATTTCAGGCTGCATGACAAGACACTGAGGACTAGAATCCAAGACCCGTAGCTTCAATTCATTCATCAGGGGATACTTTACTTTCTTCTCTTGGCTCAAACTATATGAGATACTAGTTCTCCTGTGGCATCTTCCCATTCCTCTGCCTCCAGATACCGCTGAAATCGATTCACTTCTCTGTATCCCTATTCCCACTACACAAGGCCAAATCACCGTCATCTCTTGTCTGGGATTTAGGAGTTCCCTGAGTCTTTCAGTTGCTCCTCTGTCCCATCTTCCCTCCCTTCTACACATAAGGCTGGAGTGAGCTTGTAAAAGTGTGGACCATAACATGTCATTTCCTTTTAAAGCCCACCAGTGGCATCCCAAATGCAACCACCGTCATTCCTTCCCAAGGCCATAGGCCTTCTCCAAATTTCCCTAAACTCTTACATTCACTAGCTGTACTGTACCCAGGCTGACTTTTTGTTGTTGTTCCTCTTGCTCAAACATTTTAAGTTTGCAGTTTCTTTTGCCTGGAACACTTTCTTGGAAGATCTTCCCATCCTTTTCAAACAACGGCACCTCCTCTGACCATCCTGTGTAAATTAGCCCTCCCATGCCCCTGCTCCTACCCCTCTCTCTGTTATATTTTTCCATGTTGATGCTTTAGCATATATCACTCTCTGAAATTATCATTTTTATTTGTTTTCTTATATATGATCCATCAAATCAGACTCTAATTTGAGTGTCAAGAAAATGGGAACTTTGTCTGGTTCACTGTTATTTGTCCAGCACCTCCTATTTATTTATTGAGTTAGGTGAATGAATTAGGGTTTGTAATCACACGCGTTTAATTGGAGGCACTACCATTGGTTTGCTCCTTGAAAATGGTGGCTAAGAATTAACACATATGTGATTCCAGAATATATTTATAAATAAATAAATAAATAAACATTTGCTAATAAAAAAAAAAAAAAAAAAGAGGGTATTCAAATAGCTCAGTGATTCCCCAAATTGGCCAGCATAAGAATCAGGTGAGCTGGTAAAAATAAAGTTTCCTAGGAGCCGCCCAGTGCCTACTGGATCAGAACATCCAGGGGTATTGACAATTGCCGGCTATTGACAGAAAGTGGGCCAATTTGGAAAACCACTGAGCAATAAGATACAAAGCTAAGTACATGTTCCTGCCCTAAACCTGGTATCAGCATTTCTGGGAAATAATGCTAACCACAGAAAAGACTTTATGTACAAAGATATTTATCTCACTTTGTGTATAAAAGTGAAAATTTTAAAATAACATGAGTGTCTAAGAGTTGGGAAGTGTTTAAAGAAACCGTGATATAGTGACTTGATGGACATTAAAGTTAATGCTTATCAATAGTTTTCTATATGAAAAAGTATGTATGACTTCATCACGTCAGAATGTTGAATTGTTTGGTATGATAGTGGTTAAACATACAACACGTTCTGAAAGCTGACTACAGGGACTGAGATTTTACCTCTGACCAAGTATGTGAACTTGAGTCACTAAATTTCTCTGTATTTGTTTTCTCACCTTTAAAATGGGGATAATTACGGTATCTGGCTGAGAGTTGTAAGGATTAAATGAGTTAGTACATGTCATATCTTATGGCCTCGAAGACATTAGATTTATATATACACATATACACACTTATTTATACAGACATATAATAAATATGGTGGAAGACTAGAAAAAATTATATTAAAATTCTAAGAGGAATGATGTTAAGCTTGTTGGATAAGAGACATTGTTTTTTCCATTCTCCATGAGGTGGTTCTATTATCTCTACAACTTATTAAGTATAATGACAGTCAGGTCTAGCATTCGAATGGGGAGAGGGAACAGAAAGAAGGCAAATGTATTCAAAAAATCATTGCAAATGTAAAATTTCACATTAAAATATAAAATTAATAAAAACTATATTAATCATAATATAATTGCGATTATATTATATAATCACACATATATACAGAACCTATTTGTCTAAGCTGATCTACCTGCTGAATAGTCACACTACATCTGCAACTCAGAAGAGTCTGATTCTAGAACACACGCTCCTTGCTTTGATATTCCACATTGTTTCTCCAAACTAATGTGTTTACATCTCCAGTTGGGTGACTTTTAGCTATTCATGTGTTAATTTAATTAGTACTCATTGAATGCCTACTTGCAGGGGAACAGCTCTGCCCTGGCATCCTGGCAACTTTGCATGTATTCACATAGGCCATACGATCAGAGGCTTGAACAGCAACTTTCGGAGTTTTGGTCAAATGTCTTGTGCACAGACACCTTGGTAAGGTTTTATGACTTTAGTATTTCAGTGTCTCACAAATGTGTTTATTTCAACGTGTGGTGATATCTTGCTGAGTGTGGGTCATTAGTGGTGTGTGTTTTTGTATACCATACAACCACAGCTCTGATGGTCATTCCAGAAAGAGTCCCAAAATTGCTTTGAAGAGTAGATGAGGCACTGGTGTCAGGACGTAGTTTCCCAAGGGAAGTACTTGGAAGGTGACCACAGTTAATATTCAGAAATGAGGTAGGTAGCAATTTTTCTAGGATGAGTTCATGAACTTAATTTTTTGATCTTCATGTATTTAAAATGTGTAATGTAACATTTTTATGTGTATATAAATTATGAAATGTTTACTGCAATCAAGTTATCTCATACAATTCTGTCAATTTTTGCTTCATGCATTTTGGGACTCTGTTTAAGTATGTATATGTTTATATAATAATTATATATTTTTAATGGATTAACACTTTTATTATTATAAAATTCTCCTCTTTGTTTCTAGTAACAACTTTTGACTTAATGTCTCTTTTATCTGATATTAATTAACCTTTTCCACTCTTTTTAGGTTATTACTTACATGGTATATGGTTTTTGTCATTTTACTTTCATCACATTTGTGTCTTTGAATATAAAATGGGTCTTTTGTGAATAGCATATAATCATATCAGTTTAAAATCTATTCTACAATGATTGCCTTTTGATTGGAGAATTTAATCTATTCAGTATTTACATGTAATGCAATTATTGGTAAAAATAGGATTTGGGTGTACCATTTTGCTATCTGCTTTTTATATGTCTTTTTGTTTTTCTACTCTTGATTGCTATTTTATCTTGTGTCAAAAATATTTACTCGTGTACTATTTTAATTTTCTCATGACATATATTTTATATAGTG
>CAUYPK010118780.1:0-11131 GCA_963574355.1 Loris lydekkerianus
GCTTTTAATAAAACACGTAACTAAAATTGGATGTATAATTGGAAAAAAAAAAAAAAAAAAAAAAAAAAAGCCAAACATTTGCTGTCACAGGAAACACATCTAATGACCAAGGGCAAATCAAGACTCATAATAAAGATTTAGAAAACAATATTTCTGGCCTATGGGAAAAAAAGAAAGTAGGCATTGCAATCATCTTTACAAATACAAGTAAATTTAGGCAACAAAAATCAAGGGAACATACAAAAGGAACATATCTCAGTGCTAAATATATACGTATGAAGCATAAATGCTCCTAGATTTATTATAAACCCCCTACATGGTTTGTCTGAACAATAAGATAACCTACAACACTGTAATAGCCAGGAACTTCAACACCCCATTGACAGAACTGGACAGATCATCCAAATAGAAACCAAACAAAGAAACAATGGACTTCAACACCACTCTTACACAGAACATTTCACCCCAGTGCTACTGAATGTACAATCTCCTTATCAGTTCACGGATCATTCTCCAAGATCAAACATATCCTAGGAAAAAAATCAAGCCTCAACTAATTTTTTTTCAAGTAAATTATGCCTTGTATAGTAATGAACCCCAATGGAATAAAAGTAGAACTCAATACCAACAGAAACACTCCCACACAAAGCCATGGAAACTAAACAAACTATTGCTGAATGGCAGCTGGGTCAAGGAGGAGATAAAGAAGAAAATTATTTGATGCCTTGAATGAATGACAATGAAGCCACAAACCAGCAAAACCTGTTGGATACTCCAAAAGTGGTCCTAGGAGTTAAATTTATCACATAAATGCTCACATCCAGAAACCAGAAAGAACTCAACAATCTAATGATTCCTGTCAAGGAAATGGAAATGGGAAAGCAATCCAATTCCAAACTCAGAAGAAGAAAAGAAATCAGATTTACAGAGAGGAGATACTCAGTTTGGGATTATGAAATAAACCACAAATTAAGGCTTTTGAAGAAGGAGGCAGAGGAAGGAAATCAGAAAGAAATCAAAATCTAATGATTCACCTCAAGGAAATGTAAAATGGAAAGCAATCCAATTCCAAACTCAGAAGAAAAAAGGAAAAAAACAAAATTGGATTAGGAATAAATGAAATCAGGAATAAAAGAATCATTTAGAAGATTAACAAAACAAAAAGTTGGTTCTTCTAAAAGATAAATAAAATTGATACATCCTTGGCCAGATTAACTAAAAACAGAAAAAGTAACTCTCTAATAAGCTCAATCAGAAATGCAAAAGGGAAAATAAAAAAGCAGATACCATAGGGACACAACAGATCATCACTGAAAACTACAAAAATCTCTATGCCCAGAAATTTGAAAGTGTGGAAGAAATGGACAAATTTCTATAATCACACTACCTGCCTAGACTGAATGAAAAATAAATAGAACTCTTGAACAGACTGATAGTGAGCACCACAATTGAAGCAAAAAAGCCTCCAACACACAAAAAAGTCCTGGACCAGATAGTTTCATAGTAGAATTCTCCCGAACCTTCAAAGAAAAGCTTGTACCTATATTGCAGAATCTATTTCAAAGCATTAAGAAGGAAAGAATTCTCCTCTACAGGGTGATATTTGCTCTTTCCATGAAGCAGATGCCAAAACCAAGAAAGGACACAACAAACAAGGAAAAGATAGACCAATATCATTAATGATTATTGATGCAAAAATAATAAACATTACTAAAAAGAATTCAGCTATCCATTGAACAAATATTTCATCATGACCTGGTAGGCTTTATCCTGGGGATGAAAGGTTGGTTTATCATATGCAAATATAGTTCATCACATAAACAGAAGTCAAAACAAGGATCATATGATCCTCTCAATAAACGCAGAAAAAGCATTTGACAGAATTCACCATCCTATTTGACAAAACACTTAATAAAATTGAAATAGGGGGATTCTGGGAAGATGCCCTACTAGTAGAAACCCTTGGCAGAGGCTCCTGAGCAGAGGAAAAAAAACTGGATGGAATTGGACTCTATGAAGCCAAAGACAGGGAGCTGAGCCAAGAAAGAAGTTCGGCAAGCTGTAACTCTAAGGAAGAGCATTT
Organism: Loris lydekkerianus; assembly: GCA_963574355.1. Classification (NCBI taxonomy): domain Eukaryota; kingdom Metazoa; phylum Chordata; class Mammalia; order Primates; family Lorisidae; genus Loris; species Loris lydekkerianus. The sequence continues at coordinate 2,084 of CAUYPK010118780.1, forward strand.
AAGAAAACAAATTACAGGTACAAAGCCTATCAACTAGAGGATGGGAGACCCCTCTCCCAAGCAGGGGGCCTGCAGCAGGCTATCTGTGAATGAGCAGGGAATAAAAAACCTCTCATTTTACATCACTGGAGAGAGCCACTAAACTCCAGGTCTCTTTCTCCAGGGAGGTCCCACTTATGAACCTAGACACTGCCCCACCAGGCATAAAAGTAAACAGATATTTTCCCCCACAAGTCCAAATTCCTAGTCCACCCTTTCCTCCTTACATGTCACCCTGAAGTTCTGCCCTCTGCAGAGCACAGAGTGTTTGGTCTTTTCCTGAGAGATCTGGGCATAGTGTGGACTACCAACCATCAGGAAGGAATCTGAGACTATCAGGGAAGAAAGAGGATGTGGGAAGAAAGGGACACTCAGTGGGAGGAGGAGAAGTGCCCTGGTTATGACAATGTCTGGCCAGTGGTAGAGTTGACCCTTGGTTCGGCTTGTGTCTGGCAGGATGGAGTACAGAACCCCTGGCTCTAACATTACCCACAGAAGGAGAGTGGTTGCCCCGTATGAACTGAGTTCGACAGACAGGGCTGGTCCCCAGCCCCTGATGAGCCAGCAATCAGAGGCTTGATAGGTGTGGATTGTGACCTGAGGCAAGGGTGTGGTCCCCTGATTCCAATAGAACACTTGGGCAGTGGCTTACTGGGTATGAACCAAGACTTGAGGGCTATGGCATGGTCCACTGTCTCCAGTGGGGCTGGTGAGCAGAGGATTACCAGATGAGGACTGAGATCTGCAAGCAGAGTGCAGTGCCCTGACTCTAACAGAGCCTGCAAACAAAGGCTTGCCAGGCAGTGGACTGGGACTGATGGGAGGGGTCCCCTGACTCCAACTGTTCTGTCAAGCAGTGGCTAGCTGGATGCAGATAAAGACCGGTGGGTGGGGCCTCTCCAGTCAGGCCTGTGAGCAGAGAAGCGGAAAACAGTGTGGACTGAGTCTGGCAGGTGGGGGTGTGGATCCCTGACTCCAATTGTGCTGTTGAAGACCCTTGAATCCCTCTCTGTTTGGGTAGGGTTTGCACTGCCTGAGACAGTTTGGCTGGAACCTGTGTCTGGGGCTATCCACTAGGGGACATTTTGAGGTTGACCTTCAAAATTCTATAGTGGAAAAGAACTGAAGGATGGGGGTTGTGCACCACAGCTGTTTGTATCTCTTCATAGTAGAGATTTAAACCTAATACTGTGGTTTCTTAGGATAGGGTAGAGGTTGGCTGATATCAAAACAAAGCTAGCTTATGCTCTCTCACCAAGCAGATACTCAGAGTCTCTAACTAAAACTCTGAAAGGGGCCATTTGTAAGTTTGTAGGAAATAAGCCACAATTACAAAGCCTAGTGCTTTAGTAAGGGGCTATCTCTACTACCTCAGAACCCCAATTCAATCTCACCCTACCAGTTCTAATAACCAAATGGTGGAAATAAGCGGGACCCAACAGAAGAACTCTGGCAACATGAATAACCAGAGATCAACCCCTCCCCTCCCCAAGAAATGACAAAGGAGATACAACTGAAGATGCCATGCACAGACAAATGACAGCAATGTCAGAAATCAAATTCAGAATATGAATGGCAAATAAGATAAATGGAATGGAAGAAAAGATAGAAATTGAATTCCAAAGCATAGTTCTAAAATTGTCTCAAGAAATCAATGAATGCAAAGCCCAAGTCACCAAAGATATGGATATAATGAGAAAAGAGATAGCAGAGCTCAAGGAAATGAAAAAAAAGTTAGTTGAGGAGCTGTAAAATGCAGTAGAATCCCTCAGTAACAGAGTTGACTTGGCAGAAGAAAGGATCTCTGAAACTGAAGACAAAGTTTTTGAACGTTCCCAAACATTCAAAGAGGGAGACAAATGGAGAGCAAAAACTGATCATTCCCTGAGGGAGTTGTGGGATCACTCCAAAAGATCCAACATTCATCTCATAGGAACTCACGAAAGAGAAGAACATGGTCCTAAAGGTACAGAGGCTCTACTCCAAGAGATTTTGGAGGAGAATTTCCCAAGCATTGCAAGAGATACAGAACTTCAGATAGCAGAGTTTCAGAACACCAGCAAGACTCAATCCAAATAAAGCATTTCCTAGACATATTGTGATTAACTTTGCCAAAGTTAAGATGAAGGAGAAAATTCTGTAAGCAGCCAGATGTAAGAAAAGCATCACCTACAAAGGGAGAAATATCAGAATGAGTGCATATCTCTCAGCTGGAACATTTCAAGCCAGAAGATGGTCATTGACCTTCAGACTCCTAAAACAAAAAAACTTGCAACCCAGGATCCTCTATCCAGCTAAACTGAGTTCCAATGGTGGTGGAGAAATAAAACACTTTAATGAAATACACATGTTGAAATTTGCCATAACTAAACCAGCTCTCCAGAATATTCTCAGACCCATCCTTCACAACAACCAGTGCAATGCTCTATCTCCAAAGTGAACTCACCCAGAAATTCTTCAACAAAACCCAACTTCCACAGTGATGAAAGGAATAAAAATGTCCACTGGATATCCAAAAATTATGACACCCAAAACATAACCAGGCTTATGAATTCTCTGAATTAATGTGAATTATTTAAAATGTCCTCTAAAGAGCCACAGGCTGGCTGACTGGATACATAAACTCAGACTGGATGTCTTCTGTATACAAGAATCACAGCTTACCTTAAAGAATAAAATAGACTCAGGGTGAAGAGATGTACTTTCATAATACAGGCAAATGGAAACCAGAAAAAAGCAGGGGTTGCAATTTTAGTAGCAGATACAATTGCCTTTAAACCAACAAAGATAAAGAAAGATAAGGAAGGTCACTACGTATTTCTCAAGGGAAACACCCAACATGAAGAGATTTTGATAATTAACATTTATGCACCCTACTAGAATACTCCTCAATTCATAAAGCAGACCCTAATGGATATGAGCAACTTGATATCTTCCTGCACTATAATAGTTGGAGATTTTAACAACCCTTTGACAGTTTTCGATAGATCCTACCAGAAGAAACTAAACAAAGAAATATTAGACCTAAAACTGACCCTAGAACAAATGGATTTTACCGACAGTCTATAGAACATTTCACCCTAATAAAACTGAATATACATTCTTCTCAGCCCATACAGCCCATAGGTCAAAATAGATCATATCCTAGGACATAAGTCTAACCTCAGCACATTTAAAAGTGTAGAAATTATTCCTTGTATCCTCTTGGACCACCATGGAATAAAAGTTGAACTCAACAGCAACGGGAATCTTCATACCCAAACAAAGTCATGGAAGCTAAATAATCTTAGGCTGAATGATAGCTGGGTCAAAGACAAGATTAAAAAGGAAATCACCAAATTTTTGGAACAAAATGATAATGAAGACACAAAGTATCAAAACCTGTGGGATACTGCAAAGGCAGTCCTAAGAGGGAAACTTATAGCATTGGAAGCCTTCATCAAGAAAACCAAAAGAGAGGAAGCCAACAACTTAATGGATCATCTCAAACAAACATCTCCAACACCAAACCCAACAGAAGAAAAAAAAAAAAAACAAAATTAGGGCAGAATTAAATGAAATTGAAAACAAAACAATCATTCAGAAGATCAATGAAACCAAAGTTGGGTTTTTGAAAAAATTAACAAAATTGATAAACCTTTGGCCAACATAACCAGAAATACAAAAGTAAAATCTCTAATATCGTCTATCAGAAATGATGGAGGAGAAATAACAACAGACACTTCAGAAATTAAAAGAAAAAAATCCTCAATGATTACTACATATATCTCTATTCCCAGAAATATGAAAATCTGAAGGAAATGGACTGATACCTGGAAGCACACTACCTGCCTAGACTCAACCAGAAAGAATTAGAAATCTTAAAGAGACCTATATCAACCACTGAAATAACCAACAATACAAAATCTCCCTAAAAAGAAAAGTCCAGGATCAGATGACTTCACATCCAAATTCTATCAAACCTTTCAAAAGGAACTAGTACCTATATTATACAACCTTTTCCAAAGCATAGAAAAAGAAGGAATACTTCCCAACACGTTCTATGAAGGAAATATCACCCTGATATTTCAGGAAAGGATCTGACAAAGAAAGAAAATTATAGACCAATATCATTAATGAATATCAATGCAAAAATATTCAATAAGATCTTAGCAAACAGAATTCAACAAAAAATCAAAAAAAAAATTATACACCATGATCAAGTTGGTTTTATTGCAGGGTTACAGGGTTGTTTCAACATATGCAAATCTATAAATATAATACATCACATCAATAAAATAAAAAACAAAGACCATATGATTCTCTAAATTGACACAGAAAAAGCCTTGATAATATTCAGCATCCTTTCATGATCAGAATTCTTAAGAAAATAGGCACAGAAGGAAAATTTCTTAAACTAATAGAGGCCATCTACAGCAAACACACAGCCAATATTGTATTGAATGGTGTAAAATTGAAAACATTTCCACTAAGATCAGGAACAAGGCAAGGATGCCCACTGTCTCCACTGCTATTCAACATAGTAATAGAAGTCTAAGCCATCATAATCAGGCAAGAGAAGGTGATCAAGGGTATCCAAACAGGACCAGAGGAGATCAAACTCACTCTTCACAGATGATATGATTGTATATCTGGAAAACCCCTGGGGCTCAAATACAAAACTCTTAGAATTGATCAAGGAATACAGCAATGTCTCAGAATACAAAATCCACACTCACAAGTCAGTAGCCTTTATATATACCAACAATAGTCAAGGGGAAAAAACAATCAAGGACTCTATTCCCCCCCTTTACAATAGTGCCAAAGAAGATGAAATATCTGTGAGTGTATCTAACTAAGGATGTGAAAGATCTCTATAAAGAGAACTATGAAACTCTGAGAAAAGAAATCACTGAAGATGTTAACAAATGGAAAGACATACCATGCTCATGACTGGGAAGAATCAACATTGTTAAAATGTCCATATTACCCAAAGCAATCTACACATTTAATGCAATCCCTATTAATGCACCATTGTCGTACTTTAAAGAATTTGAAAAAATAGTACTTAGTTTTATATGGAATCAGAAAAAAACCTCAAATAGCAAATACATCACTCAGAAATAAGAACAAATCAGAAGGTATCACATTACCAGACTTCAGGCTGTACTATAAATCTATAGTGATCAAAACAGCATGGTACTGGCACAAAAACAGAGTGGTAAATTTATGGAACAAAACAAAGAACCAAGAGATGAACCCAGCTACTTATCACCATTTGATCTTCGACAAGCCTATAAAAATATTCAGTGGGGGAAAGACTCCCTATTTAACAAATGGTGCTGACTGAACTGGCTGGTGACCTGTAGAAGACTGAAACAGGACCCTCACCTTTCACCATTAACAAAAATTGATTCTCACTGGATAAAAGATTTAAACTTAAGACATGAAACTTTAAAATACTAGAAGAGAGGGCAGGGAAAACACTAGAAGAAATTGACCTGGGAGAATATTTTATGAGGAGGATCCCCCAGGCAATTGAAGCAACATCAAAAATACATTACTGGGATCTGATCAAACTAAAAAGCTTTTGCACAGCCAAGAGCACAGTAAGTAAAGCAAACAGAAAACCTTCAGAATGGGAGATTTTTGCATGTTATGCTTCTGACAAATGTCTGATAACTAGAATCTACAGAGAACTTAAACTAATCAATGAGATAAGACTAAATAACCCCATTTCTATGTGAGCAACACATGTGAACAAAAAATTATCTAATGAAGACAGGCACATGGCCTACAAACACATGTAAAAATGCTCATCATCCTTAATCATCAGAGAAAGCAAATCAAAACCACTTTGAGATATCATCTAACTCCAGTAAGATTAGCCTACATCACAAAATCACAAAACTACAGATGTTGGCATGGATGCAGAGAGAAGGGAACACTTCTACACTGTTGGTGAAAATGCAAGTTAATACAATCTTTTTGGAAAGAAGTTTGGAAAACACTCAAGGAACTAAAAGTAGACCTACTATTCGATCCTGCAATTCCTCTTTCAAACCCAGATGACCAAAAATCATCATACAACAAAAACATTTGCACCAGAATGTTTATTGCAGCCCAATTCATAATAGTCAAGACATGGAAACAGACCAAGCCCCCATTGGCCCATGAATGGATTAACAAATGGTGGTGTATGCACACCATGGAACACTATGAATCATAAAAAAAAAAGATGGAGACTTCACATCTTTTATGTTTACCTGAATGCAGTTGGAACATATTCTTCTTAGCAAAGTATCTCAAGAATGGGGGAAAAGTATTCAATGCACTCAATACTACTATGAGATCAATGTATAATCATCTACACACTCATACAAATGGCAAAACATAACTATAGTCCAGAAAGTAGAAGGGAAGAGGAGAGACAGAGAAGAGGAGGAGGGAGGGTATTTGAGGGAACCTCACCTAACGTGCATGATGCAATGTTACATTTCAAAACTATTTATAAATGAGTATAATTGTGATGGATGTGTTACTTAGTTCAATGTATTTCACATTGTATACCGAAGCAGTACTTTGAACCCCATAAATGCATCAATGTACAAAGTTATGATGTAATAAAAAATAATTTAAAAAGAAAAAAAAAAACTTTCTGGGGATCATGGTGTGTGCCTGCAATCCCAGATACTTGGGAGGCTGAGGCAAGAGAATCACTTGAGCCCAAGAGTTTGAGATTGCTATGAGCTATGATGATGTCACAGCATTCTACCCAGGGCAACAGAATGAGACTCTGTCTCAAAAAAAAAAAAAAAAAAAATTTAGAAACAATTCCACCAAATGTGCATATACCACAGAATTCTTTATAATTATTTATATTTATACTGCAGTAATTACTGATTTGGGGAAGTGCTCATGAAATTGTTAATAAGGAAAAGACCTTAAAAGAGTAAATACAATATGGATTTAGATTCATTACATATAAATTAATAGGAAAAAAAGCAAAATGCTCATTTGGTTGGCTCTCAGTGGCAAGGACAGAGAATACATTCCCCCCAAAGTTATTTTATAATGAACATATTACTTAAAACAAGACATTTGAGGAAGAGGATCGGCAGGAATCCATCAAACTCCCCACCATTCTTGAAGCTCAGGCCCCACCAATGATTGGCTCTACTATGGGGTATCATGATCAAAGTTTAGGTAAACACTTAAAAAATTACATGTCCAAACATGTAAATTTAACCTTGACAAGAAAGAAAACATGTTAGAAGACTTTTGGCAAAAAAATGGCGACCTAAATATTGACTATTTTATATCCTTCTTTCCAGAAGTAATTATAATAAATAAATAAGCAGCCAGCCTGAAAAGACTATTCTTTTTTTTTTTTATTTGCTTTTATTTGTTCATTTCTGAATATTACAGGGGTACACATGCTTTGGGTACATAGTTTGTTATGCACATTTCAAGTCAAAGTTATAAGTGTTTCGTTATAACTTTGTGTATCCCAGAATGTGTGCATTATACCTATTAGGTGTGAATGGCTATCCTTATTAATATAAAGAATTCTGAGCAATAGGATTAAAGATGGTGGCTGAGTAACAGCTTCCCTGCAACTTGGCACGATGAGTCTGGGGAGTCAAGACTCTAGGCATCTCTGGCCGGTGGAATTGGCCTATGTCCTCCCTTTGAGGATACAGGGAGCCAGCAAGAGACTTCAGGATCCCAGGAGGAAGACAAAAACAGTGGAAAACTGGCAAGTGGTTGCATGTGTTCGATCAACCTAATCACGCTGGCAACCATGAGTACAAGCAACAGTTAGACTGCAAACCAGAAAGGCCTGACCTGTGAACTGTTTTGGTGTTCCTGGACTTGGCACTCAGTTGAGCTGCCTTGGGGAGAGCTTGAGTAGGAGTGTGGAGAACTTTGTGCATTGTCTGGGGCCCCAGTGAGCCACTGAGCTGGGCGCAGGAAGTCATTAGGAAAAAACTGCCCCGGCAAGCCCCGCCCTCAGGGTCCCAGAGCAAAAATCGGGTGGGACAAAGTAACCCAGTGACTGAACAGCCTAAAGGCAGGGACTGAACTGCCTTACAGCCTTAATCCTTAGAAGCAGACTGAGATGGTTTTGGCACACTGGAGTCTTGGGCTCTTGCCCTGGGAAGAGTGCTGTGAAATCACAGTTCACAGCAATCTCAAACTCCTAGGCTTGAAGCCGCCAAGACATCAATAAGAGCTGTGCAGCGACCTCGAACAGTGACCCACACCCACTGGGCCTCTGCATTCCCTGACCAGAAACTGCAGGAGCCACGCAAGCCTGCATCCTCCCTACTGTGTCCTCCGAGCCTCCACACTAGCCCATTGATTGGGCCAGGGACTCTGGTAGCTCCATGCCCTCTGGAGCCCTCCCTGCCTCTGCACAGAGCCCTTCTCCTGGCCACAAACTGCTGGAGCCTTGGGTTCTCTGTGCCAAAGTCACTGGGCACTAGGCACTCCCCAGAACCGTGCACACCACCCCCAGACCTGTTGCTGGATTTGGATGTGTCACACACCGAAGCTGCTCCCACAACCAGAACTCTGTCACTGGAGCAGCCCCAGAGGAACTACACAAGGTCACTCCCTACAAATATCCAGCAACAATAGAGTGATCCCACTGGAGTCTAATCTTGAAGAGACACCTCCCCAACTCTGAGGACAGCCAGAGGCAACAGTGAAAAACAACCATAAGGTGAAATCAACAGCAAAACTCTGGCAATATGAATAATCAGAGAAGATCAACTCCCCCAAGATCAATGGGGCAGAAACAGCACAAGACCCCATGCACAAACAGGTGAGATGTCAGAAATTGAATTGAGGATCTGGATAGCAAATAAGATCGAATTAGAATAACAAAAGTTATCTCAAGAATTCAACAGATTCAAAGACCAAATGACCAAAGATTTTGAATCATTGAGACAAGAAGTTGCATCCCTCAAAGATCTGAGAAACACAGTAGAATCCCTCAGTAACAGAATGGAGCAAGCAGAAGAA
>CAUYPK010118781.1:0-17798 GCA_963574355.1 Loris lydekkerianus
CCAATTAGTTGTTGGTTGTTTTTTGCTTTGATGCCATACAACTATACTGTGGGTGTTAAAGTGACACACCTTAAAAAAAAAAAAAAAAAAAAAAAAAAAAAAAAAAAAGAAAGAAAGAACATTCATGATAGATGCCTGTGATATCATTGTAGATTTCTTTCCAGTACTTCCTTTCCCTTTGACTTCAATGGTCCAAAGGCTGTGAAATGACTCAGATCTTGAATTTCTGAGGTAGAAAATGGGGACAAAATTCTCCTTCATTCAGAACCACTGAATGGAATTAAAATAATCAGCCAGAGCCAAAATGCTTTTCCTTTCTGTTTGATTAGGAATATATATTCACTTACAATGTCCAAAATGTTTCTAATATAAAGTAGTAGTCATGGCTTACAATTTCTTTAGTGATGGTATCTCCTCTGGTTTCTATGGCTTTGAGAAGTGTGCTAGAATGAGCTAACTGTAGGGGTAGAGGTCTGAGAGATAGTGGATTTGGGTTTGAAGCTTTTCTTAAAGTAGCTTTAAGTGAGGCCACTTAGTATTATTTTAATCAAGGGAAAGACTGTCTATGGCAGTAAGGGAAGTTTTGCTTGGCAAGGGGAGTAGAGCATTTATTTACTTTTTTAAAAAATTTAGTCAACTTTTTTTTTATTATGAGTGAATACATACTTTAATACTTTGACATCTATAATTTTGTCTTCATTTGAGTATACTTTTTAAAAAATCTTAAGGATTGTTTCTCATACGCTATTCTTGACTTCAGAGTGGTTTTTTAATCCATGAATATTTTAAAAGTATTGATTTCAATGAATTTAAAATGTCCTTGATTGATAATTTTTATAATGAGATTTTTTTATTTCTGGAATAACCTAAAACTGGATACTTTTATTTTATTTTATTTACAGCACAATTTTATTATGATGCATTTTATATGTTTTCAAATATGAATTTATATATGCACTAAAATTAGGAAATTTATAGCATTTAATAATGTAAATTTATAATACATTCCTATATCCTTTAGGCCCATTACCATTTATGATGGAGACTTGAGACTTATTTGTCAATGTGTCTTTATGTCTTTAGGAAGCTGAATGATCAGGAGGCTTATAAAACAGAACAAAAAATTCTGAATTTAAACCAGTCTTTTATAGCTCCTTGCTTTATGGGATAACACAGGTCCAGATTGCATTGCAAAAAAATAAAGTCTTTGTTTCCTGTCTCTATACAGATATTAACATCCCAACTCCAATTGCTAAGGTCTTTAGATATCTGATTTACCTATAGTCTCTGTAGCTTTATGTCCTGCTCACAAATCTGAACTAAAATTTATGTTTTTCTTTCTGCTTTCTTAATGGTTTTCTTCTTGGTAAGCCAAAGTTGTCCTAAAAGTTGGACTAGGTATTTTTTATTTTCTTTTGATAGGCATAAGGAAATGTGAGACTCCCTCCCCTAAGTATGAATTTGCAATATTGAAGTCATGAATAGCTATGCTGCAATTAAAATGTGTATATTATGTTCAAAATTTTCTAAGGTAACACAAGTCAGGATGTGACTTACACTTCAGAGGTAAACTTGTGTGACATTGAATAAGGATTCAAAATATTAATCTCCCAATTCTAGTACTTCAATAACCTTACGTATTTTCTCTTTGATTTTTTTTTTAACTTTAACTTATTCCACAGGATAATATAGATTAATAGACAATATTCTGAAATCACAAAGTGTATCCTTAAAGTGTATTTACTTATTGGGTGTCGCCTGTGGCTCAAAGGTGGCGGGTTCAAACCTATCCCCAGCCAAAAATTGCAAAAAAAAAAAAAAAATGTATTTACTTATTCAACAAATGCTTATGGAGTTCCTAACATGTACCAAGCACAGTTTCAGGTACTAGGGATATGTCTAGTGACTAAATGAAGAACTATTTATCACTTTCAGCCAGTTTATATTCAAGTTTGAAATTCAGAAAACCACATATTTATTCATCTCTTTAAATAGAAGGATAGATAGGCACACTTTCTCTATACATATATGTATATAATATATACCTAGAAACTCACACATACACATAGTATTGTATAAATGTATAAATGTATAAAATTGTATAAAATGTATAAATTGTATAAAATGTAATTATGATACAGGTTAAACATATAAGAAGAAAGGTTATTTGGGAAAAGAATAAAGAGGTAAAGAGGTGGATGAGTATTACAAATATAATGACAAAAGAAAAGCTATTGAGACATGGAATTTGGACAGAATATGAATAAAGGAAGAAAATAAGCCATTTCACGTGTGAAAAGAATATATGAAGCAGGTATTCACATACCATCACATGGAAACAAATGACATGTTGGAAGAAATTTAAAGTCACTAGAGTGATTGCCTTGATTAAAGGAGTATTTGCAATTGGAATTTTTTCAATGAAAAAACTACCAAGGGCCAGTTGGTAGTTATAAAAACAATCCTAAAAGATATTAATAATCAAATCCCTGAAAACCGTGAATATGTTGCATTATAAAGCAATGGGAAAATTTATTAGCTTTATTTATTAGCTTTATTTATTAGCTAAATAAAATAACTTTATTTATTAGCTGTTTTTGAAATAGTGATATTATCCTGGATTGTCTGGACGGTCCTAGTATAATCACAAAGTTACTTATAAGTAAAAAAGGGAGGCAGGAGTATCCGTGTTAGAAACTATAACCTAATAGACACTCAAATGTTCATTGCTAGCTTTGAATGTAGAAGGAGATCATAAGCAAGAAATTACAGGAAATTTAGAGAACCACAAAAGACAAGGAAGTGAATCTCTCCTAGAGCCTCCGGAAGGAATGTAGACCCAAGGACACCTTTACTTTAGCACAAAGAAACCTATCTTGGACTTCTAACCTCAAGACTGTAGAATATTTGCATTGATTTAAACAACTAAGCTTGTGTTACTTGGCTAGAACAGTAATAGAAAACTAATACAGGTTAAATCATCTAGGGTCTCATATGCCTTTGGTAGTACTTTAGATTTTGTTCTAATGTTGTAGCAACTCAATAGAATATATTAAAAGAAAAGTCATGGCATAAGTCTTATTCATTGACAACAATATTATAGCTGATTCACAGATAATACACTAGTAGGAATTATCAGTATAAGCAAGGAGACTAGTTAGAAGGATAGTGTAATAATATACATGAATGGATGTGAGGGCTTAGACGAGATTACATTTTTAAAGTAGAGTCAACTACAGGACTGATGAAAGCTGTCCATCATAGATAATTATATGACTCTATCAAAAAGTGATAACTGAGGGGTGGGGAATAATTTGCTAATTACTGCCTATAAGCTATATAAAGTCAGGGCTTATGAAATGAATACCTTGGTAAACCATCATTGAAGAAAAAATAAATGGTAGATGGACTAAGCCATGGAATACATTAGTGTGCAGAGGCTGAGATAAGAAAGAAGATGCGTAAAACTAAACCCACAAAAATAACTTATGAAGTTAAATAAAATCTATTAATGTATACATATCTTGAAAGAAAACTGAAAACAGTGTTTAAAGAAAGTAGGAGTGATTGTGCCAAATGCCAAAAACAAAAAACAAACAAGTAAGACAGTAAGATGAGAACCAAGAATTAATTATTGTTACATAGGAATATTTTATAAACTCAAAATACATAGATTTAATAAAATGATGATACCATCTTCTTAGACTGGATTTAAAAGAAAATGAGAGGAAAATTTGATGAACTTTTAAGATATTGATTATTTTAATGTTTGTTTACATATTAGTAATGTTCATTCCTTGTAATTCCAGGGAAAATGCAAGAAATGAAAGAAGTCACATGACTTAAAGTCAGACTTTTTTGGTATGAAAAAAGTCTTTACTAGAAGATTCACATTCTGAAATACAAAGTAGTATTAAAAGATACCTTGTGAAGCTTGAGGTATCATTTCACACTTTGTATCACATAGGGGAATTGGACTATAATCTTAATACCACATTAACTTTTAGTAACTACTGTCCTTCTTTCATTTTCCTATAATTAAGACTCCTCCTCCCTCCTATGTAGCAAAAAATAGAAAAACATCATGATTCAGTTTCACAATGAATTACATTTAGTAACCTGAATTTATTTTAATAACATTTATCAAGTCCAACCAACATAAGAAATGGTATGTCTATTTAGCTGAAGAATTTTAAGCAACAATTTATTCAACAAATATTTCACATGAAAATAGGTATACTATATGTGTTCACTGAAACTTGATTCATTTGAATCATAGTTATTATAGTTTTTAAGTGCTGACTTGCATGTATGCAGATTTTATTAGATTTGTGTTTGCATGTTTATTTGAGTTAAATAATTACATGTCTAGAATACAGAAAACATTTAATTTTAGAACTTTAAAATACACTATAGTAAATGAAAGCAGCACACAGCATTTGCTCATTTATCAAAAATCTATTTGCATTTCAAGAGTGTATGCATTAAACATGTTTATATTTGTCTTTGTTTTACCTTTATAAAAAAAATTCTAGCATTGTAAATCCCACAGAGAGCCAGAGAATGCTGGAGTATATTGCCCAAAATGTACTAAAACTATTTAGCATCTTCTCTCTGATGTCTGACAAAATTATAGCTTATTTACAAAGAGACATACGTGGCTTGGTTTAAAAAAAATAAGATGCAATCTTGATCACAATATTCTCTTCATTGGTAGCATGCTTTCAGAAAATATCCCTACACAACTCATAATATTCCAAATAAATTTCTTCTCTTTTTCTACTCCAGTCCCTAAATCCCTCTGTAAAAAAAGGCATTTTTGAAAATTCTTTCATTTAATGGTAATTTCATACAAGAGTGAATAAAAATTGAGGACTATGTTTACCAATGTTGGATGTTAACGCTATTACAAGTGTATACTACACCAATATTTTTTATCTTTATAAAGAGTAATATAGGTATCTCATCATTACATTAAAAATGTTATTTTAAAACATAATATCGTAAATCCTATAAATTGAATTTAAAATGACTTTACATTATGAATTTTTTACTATATAGGCACATAAAAATAATTGCTACTTATAATTATTGAACCATTGTAATGTCTTAATTCAATGGATTTAAGTTATTCCAAGAATTGTGGCATTATAATAACCCTCGTATATTCTATTATGGGATAGAGAAGCATAGATAATCTATCTTTATCTATTGATATCTATGTGCATATTTTACCTATGATCTATCCAGCAATCTATCATTTTAAAGAATAATCCCAGAAGTAGAAGGTTAGTAGGTCACACATACATTAATGTTAGAAAAATTTCTTTACCTGTTTTTACTTACATATTTTTAATCTAAGAATGAATGATTAAAGAAACTATAAGTGGTATATACTATTAATTTACTGAATTCCTTTTAATGCCTCTCTACTAAACTGTCCAGAGGCAGCCAGAAGGAGTAAAGTAGCAAGAGAAAAGCAACTTGCCAAAACAAGGGGTCCTCAGTAAGAATGCTGTTGTTTAAAGATCATAGAGTGTAGTCTACTGCTCCTAGCCTGCAAACCTGTATAGCATGTTACTGTGCTGAATACTCCTGGCAATTGTAACATAATTTGTTGGGGACCAGCCTCCAACTGCACTAGGACTTCTCTCTCAGTGACTGGTGGAGATGAGAGGATGAGGGAAAAATCTAAAGTCAGGAGACAAAGAGAATGTTTTCTTTTCTTAAGAGCGGCTGGTGACTGACCACAATTCTCAAGTGTGAGGACCCTGAAAAGCCCCTCACTCCAAGTTAGCTCCGTTTTTATTATATACATTCAATGGTAGGAGGCTAAACCTTTACATCATGATTCTTGTCAGGCTTATATTTTTTAACTAAACTATTTCTTTAACTATTTTAATTGTATTGATTTACTTCTTACTTTTTATCACTCTACATTATTTTTGATCTTAACACAAACAAAGTCTGGCATAGGAACACAGTCTAAGTGAAGAAGGTCAAGGCCAACCCCAATTAGACCTTACACACAAACCCCAAGTTGAGTAATTAAGCCCCTGGAAAGTCTGTAGGCAGTCGAATAATAAAAAATGAGAGCAGAGGGACCCTTTCCCCTCACCTCCCTGAGAGACTTTTTCTCTCCTATTAAAATCAAAATGTTTTTGTTGTTTTTAACATGTTTCACCTTCTCTCATAAATCTTTTCAATTCCCTACATTCACTCCTTCCTAGAGAGCAGTTCCTCTTGTGAAAACTTGGCCTCAAAGACTTTAAGGTCCAGTCATGCTGGAAGAGGGGTGCACCTTCAACAAGATGGCTTCCTTGTCTTAAAGGGCCAGATTTTCAGGCTGTTACATTTTACAACAGATTATAAATTTCTCAATATAGATCTTACACTCTAAATATATCCACATTTTTCTGTGCTCCACTTCTCTCCTGTCTCTGTTCCCTTTGTGCATCATCTGTAATTATTTTTTAAATTTAATTTCTAACCTACTTATAAGAAATACTGATTTAATACTTATTAAATAATTATTTCTAACAATATAAACACATCAAAATGTGACTTTTCCCTTAAATACCCACATTTCTACTCAGACAATTATAAGTATTTGTGTATCTAAACACATTTAAACATAGAGAAAGTACAGTAAAAATACTATAAGGGAATTAAAAAGGCTATACCTGTGTAGGCTCTTACTATGAATAAAGCTTGCAGAACTTCCATTTGTTCCGAGAGAGGAGGGGTTAGTAAGCAGTAAGAAGCATTAAAAGTAGCCATATTTTTTTTTAACCAGTTCTAACTGAAACATGTTCAATATTTCACCATCAGTACATTATAAATTGCAGTGTATGTAGATATCCTTATTTAATTAAGAAACTTCAATTCTATTTGAATAAAAATCATAAAGTAATCAAAATGAGATACTAATTTGTAACTCTAAATTATGAAATATCTTTAAATGCTCATGTATAACTTCTTATGCTTATAGTAGATGTGCAACTATATATATATGGTTTCTGTGCAAAATAATTTGACTAAAATATGTGTACATATGTATTCAATAATTTCAATAAAGAGGGGAAAGTGAGGAAGAGAAATTTATTTTTCTATGGACTGGTTATTTAGAGTAAAACTTTTAAAAAGTATGTAAAAGGGGATATAATGAAGGAAGAAAATAAAGAATACCCCTTAGAGATTTCTAGAAAGGGAAAGAAAAAAGTAACAATAGTGTTTCCAAGGTCTGGAATATTCTGCCTCTTCCCTTTTTATACTTAGTGAAGTTCTATCTTCAATTCAGAGCTCATCTTCCAAATCTGCATAATTTTGTTTGTGTGTGTGTGCTGAATCATTTTCTTTCACATTCCATTTTGTTAGAGCTACTTTTACCATTTTAGAGGTATGTCGAAAAAGTGAGCAAGGGTATGTATTCTACAGTTTAGTCACCTGAGTTCAAGTCCAAGTCCCACAGTTACTAACAAATTATGTAATGTCAACCAAGTTATCAATGAGATCCAATGAGTTGCTCATATTAGGCGGGAACTTGCCAAAACTCCCATTCCTCCATCCTTCTTGAAATTACTTGAGTTTTTCTCTCAAAGGGCATTCTTAGTATATTGACTATTATAATATTTTAAAAGTTAATGATCATTGTTAGTGATAGTTATAGATGGTTGCTTGGAGATTTGTCATTGGTCATTGTTTATGAATAAATGAATGGACATAATTCAAATTTAGGGAAACACTTAGAACTATTCAGACCACCTTTGAAAATGGTCCACTTTCAAAGGTTTTGAAAGTTTGAAATGATTCTCTAAATTTGGTGAGAACTGGTTGTCCATCTGTATAGATTAATTTCTATGTGAAATGTTCATTGTTCACAGGTGGGTTTCCTATATACACAAATACAAACTAAATTATAATACCAAAAGCTTTGAAATTAAAAATTAAAGACAAAAATTCTCAGAAGGAATCAATTACAGTAAATGAGATTGAGAATATCTGGTGTTAGCTCAAATTATGTCTTGTGTTGTTGCCACACTTAAGAGTACTAAGTAAGTTAAAAAGTAACTGCAGAAACAAACACCACACAAGACTGACTAGGAAGTTTTGTAATGATCCTTAGGTCTCATACTCAGAAATTCTGATTTATTTGTTTTTGGGTATGACCCAAACTTGAGTTGTATTTAAGCCCCACAGACGATCCTAAGGTACACTCCAGATTAATCCTTCTGGTGTATTGGTGTCATTATTAATTAATCCTTTCCTCAAAGATCCTATGCTAGACAGAACTTGTAAAATTCCTTCCCCTAAATCAAATCCCACTAGAATACCCTGAGACTGAGCATACAATGAGATATCACTCTGGTGAGTATGTTATGTTATATGGAACATTTGACCTTAAGACAAAGAGAGTATGTTGTAGGCATGACATAATTGTATGAGCTTATCTTCACATGGTGGCAGAAAAAAGAAAAATCAAAAAAACCAAAGAACAAGAATAATTTAATATCTTTACTGCTGGCTTTAAAGATGGAGGCAGCTTCATGAAAGGAAAGTGTGGCACACACCCTCTAGGAGTTAAATGCAGCCACTAATACCTAGTAAGAATTGTGATCCTCTGTCATATGCTCTCAAGGAACTGGATTCCACTAACAACTTGAATAAGCTTAAAAGTAGATTTCTCCACACATACTCTAGATAAAAACTTAGCCTTATTAACACCCTGACTTCAGTCTTCTGAGATCCTAAGAAAACCACACAGTCAAGTTTGCCTGGACTTCTGACCTATAGAACTATAAGCTAATATGTTTTATTTTAAGTAGCTATGTCAATGGTAAATTTTTAACCAATAATAGGAAATTAATATAAACCACAAAGAAGCCATTTAAACTATTTAATACCTCTTATTTCTGTTTTCATAAACCAATGCTCAAAACCTAAGTTCTTAAGTCTAATATCCCCTAATATTTTATGTTTCAGTAATGACTTCCATTCATCAGCTACCTCCCAATTTTTCTTCTTTGCCTACAGAAATTTAAACACTCCATACTCAGTGTGTACAACACCTTTCAGGAAAACTAACAACCAATCAACAAACCACAATAATTACCATATTAAGCTCTGTGATCCCTACCCTTCTCTATGACCCCTCTACTCCCAACAATCATTTTCTTAACCCTAATAGTTGAGATCCATTAAGTTCTTAAAAACTGGCTCTTTTTTCACAAAAAGGCATGAGTCAACTCTTTGAATAGTTTGATATACTGTATGGAAAACTTTTATTCTGATGATTTTGCCTTAAAGTTTCTAAACCTCTTGATTTATAGTGACCTATTTTTTCATGCTTCCTCAGCATATAGGAACTTCTGATCCCTGCTGCCATTCTAATCTCTGAAATCACCAATTCAAACATGTCTCTGTAGGAAAATTTTTTTTATTTTCCTTAATCATAAGGAAAATCATAATTTTTTTTTCTTTTCTCATCAGGACATCCAGTTCACACAGATTCTTCTACTTTTTGTCAATCCTTTATTCATTTCTTATTGAGCATAAAGTTCATAGCACGTTTATGGACTTACAAACTAAATTCCCTTGGATTTTCGTTGTCTTTGAATGGCAAAAAGGCTACTTTTTGTGTCCCTTGTTAAATATAGTCACAATAAGGGCTATATTAAAAATATGATAAATTAAGGATCAACAGTCTTGAATATGAACTCAAAAGAGTTTAATATTTTATTCCTCTTAGATTTATACTACCATAATCTTATTTCAAATTCAATGGCTCAGCCTGTAAAAATAATGATTTTAATACTTTTCTACTTTTTATAAATATGTAACCTATGCCACTGAGTCCTCTCTATGCAGAAGGTTTAACATGAAAATGTCTTTTACCCTACATACCAGTCTTCCTATGTCTATAACTTCTCTGCTGGTACCCAGGAGGTGATTCTCTAATTATTTTAGGTCATTAGTCTAAACTATACAATAAATTATGGTTATTTTCATCTAAAGGATATAAATTTCCACTTTGCTGCTATACATCCAAAACCTGCATTTCCCCCAAGTCTGAGTATCTTCTATCTGAAAGAAAAATATTAGACATACAATATTGATTACAAAATATTCCCCTGTTACCTAAATACCTATCTTCTTCCTTTATCAAATTTTGTTTTCGTTACCTTCCCCTTTAGCAACTCATTATACCTGTTTTCTCACTAAGGTTATCAATGACCTCTATGCTTTTACAATGAGTGAAATTTTTTTTTGTTTGTTTGTTTTGTTTTTCCTAGTTCAACTTCAGAGGAATATTGTTCTGAAAGGCTCTTTTACACAAGATTTCCTGACACAAATTTGATGTTTTTTCTCCTGTGACTCTGGTCAATCTTTGTCACCTTTGCCCTCACATCCTCATTTACTAAGCCATTAATGTAGCTGTTCTTTGAGACTTAGTCTGGAATCTTAGTCTCAATCTTTACAATTTTCCCCAGGTGAAGTTATTTACTGCCAAGACATGCAAAAACGCCTGATAAGTTTATATTATAGTGTTGATATCTTCTCTTAGCCATAAACATGAATCAACTTCAAACTCAACTTTAGGAAATTGCACTCACGGTCTCCCCTCCACCTCTACCACTTGGTGCCATCCTCTAGTTTTCTAGGATTTCTCCTCTTAGTGAGAATTACACTACTTCAACAGCTCCACCTGGACAGACAGCGAGGAGTCACAATTGTATCTTGTTTCTTCTTCAACCTCTTCTCTAGTCCATCACTTAGCCTACTCATTTTCCTCCTGTTACACTCTTTACCTGCCTTCCTAGTCTCATGCATTCTCCACCTTAATTTAATCTGCTATCTTTCTTCTTCTACTTGAGTCTTTTCCCCTTGCTTAATGAAAATCACATTTCTTTTTCTTTTTTTGTTACACTTTTGAAATGTATTTATGTTGCATATATAAATCATTGATTGCTGCATGTTGCTACAGAGTGTTATTACATTATATAAATATATCACAGTCTCTTCATTCATTCATTGATAAACATTGAAATTACCATTTCAGTTTTTGGCAATTAGCATTTCTTAATATACAGACTGAGTTTAATGCTATTTAAATTTTTTCATTGATTTTTTGAATTTTTTTCCCACTTTGGAGATTTATTACTATTACTATACTAAGTTGTCAAGTTTGTTGGGAGAATATTTGAAATCTTAGGTTAACTTTTTGTACATGATTACAAAATTAGAATTGATTATACCTGTGCATTTTAATGTTAGTATATTAAGACAATAAAACTAGAACTTAGTGTTTTTTAAGCATTTATATTTCACTTATAAATGATTTATGCATAAATATAATAAAATTAGAATATTACTTACACTTTGTTATGTGTTTGCTTACTTCAGGATAATTGGTAAAATTTCTTCATTTTCAATTTACAACTTAAATTCTTCAAATACAAAGTTTATTTATAATTTAATATGTTTAGATATTCTTTTAAACAGTTGAGTTTTGTTTGACATAATTTTCAAAACCCTTTGCAATGATTAAATAGGTCTCAAATGTAATAAATGAAATTCATAAATAAAGTGAATTAAAAGTTTGACTAAAGAGTCTAATGCTGTGAGCTGACTAAATCATTGTAACCTTTCTAAAAATCAAATCTAAAAGCAAAAATTACTTAATTCCACGGTTTCGGTTAAGATATGAAACTTAATAGATTAGTTCCTTTAATATAATGTTATTAATACATCATATGACAATTTAAACAGATTCCTTCAAAATTTAATATAAAATTGCTAATACCACAGGCTTGATTTATTTTATTATCCTGTTATTTAATAAAAAAGCTCTCTAAGATTAAAGGCACATAAAAAAAGGGTTCAATCATTTTGAGGGATCAGAAATTCTCATCACAAATAAATTTGGGTTTGTCAATCTACCAGGCCAGATAGCTGAGAAGAATATTTTGGCCAAAAAGATACATATTTTCACATTATCCTAACTTCTAGATAAACATAGATATTTAAAACAAATTTATTCATAAAGAATTGATTTCAAAAGCTACTTTCTGAGTTCAATTTGCATTACCTGTTTCTTCTGACTAGTTAAAATTTCACTCCCAAATTACAACTAATTCCTTCACTTAATTCTTAATTACCAACATTGCTTGAAAAATGCGTAATTTGAATATTATTTTTTGAGTACCCAATTTCAATGATAACCAGTATTCTGCAATTCTTTTTTACGTATTTCCCATCACCACAATTGTTTAGCCTGTATGATTATTATTTTAAGCCATTTTCAGCAAACTACTGCCTGCCTGCATTTGTATCATTTTCATATTTTTTTCTTTCTAAATAGGATTATTGTCTTAAACGTAATTAAACAATACCAAAACCTTTTTCTGAATTTC
The DNA here is from genome assembly GCA_963574355.1 of Loris lydekkerianus. NCBI lineage: Eukaryota > Metazoa > Chordata > Mammalia > Primates > Lorisidae > Loris > Loris lydekkerianus. The sequence continues at coordinate 12,414 of CAUYPK010118781.1, forward strand.
TCTTTTGTATTACTTTCATCCTACTGTTAAATCAACAATGTCACGTTAATAATTTACCACACAGACCCAATTAAATGTGCTATCTTGGGGGCATCCACAGCTCAATGGGTAGGACACCAGCCACATGCACGGAGGCTGATGGATTTGAATCCAGCCAGGCCATCTAAAGCAACAATGACAATAGAACAACAAAAATAGCCTGGCAGTGTGGCGGGCACCTGTAGTCCTAGATACTTGGGAGGCTGAGGCAAATGATTTGCTTAAGCCCAAAAGTTTGAGGTTACTGTGAGCTGTGATGTTACAGCACTCTACCCAGCGTGACAGCTTGAGACTCTGTCCCCCCACCAAAAGAAATAAATTAATAAAAATTTTTAAAAGTGCTATCTTAAAATCAATGCAAATTCTGACATTACATAAAAAATTGTTTGCCCAATATATTTTTAATTTTAAAATAATAAATACACAAGTACTAAAGCAGTAATTAAAAGGAATTATAGCAAGTTCTATTATAAAATTCAAGAGAAACATGTTCCATTATATTTACTTACTTTTGACATGTAATAGAAAGTTTTTCTTTTTAATTATCATTATAACAACTTTTCATAGGTTAATTTATTGCTAGCAAATCAATTAAATACATAGAAAATGGAAAATTCTCATAAAATTTTTAAGCTATTAAAAAGGATACTGTTTAAATGATCATGAGTTCATATTTATATTCCCTAAAGGTTTCAATAATGTACTATAGAACTATAATAATTGTTAATCCTTTAATCAATATAAAATTATAACAACATTTATTTTGAGATTGTTAACTATGTAATTGTCACTTTAAAATTTCTAGTTCATAAAAGCTAGCATACATATATATTTGTTGTATCTGTCAATATTAAAAATAAATCTGTTGATAAATAGCCTTTTTGTCTCTTTTAATTGGAGAAGCCTGAGTTAGTTTAGTTTCCTATTCTGCAGCTACCAACTCTCCTTATGTACTCAGATTTTTTTGTATTTTGTTGTTGTTTTGGAATTATAGCTTAGCAATAATAATTTATTGTTCTTAGATAAGCTTGCAAGTCGTGGAAATAGCAACAATTCCAAGTTGTAAAAGATATTTCTATTCTTTTGCCTTGTTATTAAAAAGGAAGTGAAAAGCTCACTAACTCTCAGAGGATTTATGACAAGAAACTTGCAACCAAATTAAAAAATTAGTTTGAAATTTTTAGGATTTTATGCAAATGGAAATAAAAATATAAATCTTTTGTCTGACTTCTATTACTAGCAAAATTATTTTGAGATTTTTACACATTGTAGTATCTATCAAGTTATGACTTATTTATGAATAGTGAACATTTTATGGATTTACTACCTTTAGTTATTTTTATTAACTTGATGGATGGTTGAATTTTTTTTAATATTTTGACTGCACACATAAAGCTACTATGAACATTCATTCTCAAACTTTTGTATGGAAATATTCCTTTTTTATTGGGTAGTACTGACCTTCTGGATCACATGATAAGCAAATATATAACTTTTAATACACCACTAAGCAATTTCTCAAAGTGATTAAACTATGCTATACTCTACTCTTACCAAGTGTGTATGAGAATTCCATTCCTTACAAACTGCTTAACAGTAGGTATAGAAAAAAAATATATATATATAATATATATATAAATATTATAATATGTATATAATATATATATATAAATATTATAAAATATATATATATATTTTATTATACCTACTGTTTTACTATACCTACCTTTTTACTATACCTAAATATTATAAATATTATACAATATATATATATATGTGTGTATATATATATATATATATGTTTTTTTTTTGTTTTTTTTTTTTTTTTGCAGTTTTTGGCCGGTCAGGGTTTGAACCCGGCACCTCCAGCAAATGGGGCTGGCGCCCTACTCCTTTGAGCCACAGGCACCGCCCTATATAAAATTTTTTTTTTACTTTTTTTTTTTTTGCAGTTTTTGTCCAGGCCCAGGTTTGAACCTACTACCTTCAGTATATGCAGTATATGGGGCCGGTACCCTACTCCTTTGAGCCACAGTTGCCACCCCCAGTAAGTATAGTAGCTCTTTTAAATAATATTTTAATCATTCTGTTAGTTCTATAGTAGTATCATTATAAATTAGTTGCTTTTTTTAAAGTTTTATTTTTTTTATTATTAAATCATAGCTGTGTACAGTAGTGCAGTCATGGGGTACAATAAGCTGGTTTCAATATTTTCGTCAAACTGTTTAACATTGCCTTCATGGCATTTTCTTAGTTATTGTATGAAGACATGTGTATTCTGCATTTAGTAAGTTTCACCTGTACCCATTCTAAGATGCACCGTAGGTGTGGCCCCACCCATTACCCTCCCTCTATGCCAACCTCCTCCCTCCCCTACCCCCACTTGGCCCGTTCCTCATATTCTTGTGCTAAAGTTGGGTTATAGCCTTCATATGAAAGGTATAAATTAGCTTCATGGTAGGGCTGAGTATATTGGATACTTTTTCTTCCATTCTTGAGATACTTTGCTAAGAAGAATATGTTCCAGCTCAATCCATGTAAACATAAAAGAGGTAAAGTCTCCATCTTTGCTTAAGGGTGCATAATATTCCATGATATACATGTACCACAATTTATTAATTCATTCGTGGGTTGATGGGCACTTGGGCTTCTCCATGACTTAACAATTATGAATTGGGCTACAATAAACATTCTGTTACATATATCTTTGTTATAATGTGATTTTTGGTCTTCTGGGTATATACCTAGTAAAGGAATTATAGGATTGAATGTCAGGTTTATTTTTAGATCTCTGAGTATTCTCCAAACATCCTTCCAAAAGGAATGTAATAGTGTGCATTCCCACCAGCAAGGTAGAAGTGTTCCCTTTTCTCCACATCCACTCCAACATCTCTGGTTTTGGGATTTTGTTATGTAAGCTAATCTTACTGGAATTAGGTGATATCTCAAAGTAGTTTTGATTTGCATTTCAGTGATGATTAAGGATGATGAGCATTTTTTCATGTGTCTCAAGGCCGTGCACCTGTCTTCTTTAGAGAAGTTTCTCTTTAAGTCCTTTGCCCACCCTAAGATGGGATCACTTGTTCTTTTCTTGCTAATAAATTTGACTTCTCTGTGGATTCAGGTTATTAGACCTTTGTCGGAGGTATAGCCTGCAAATATTTTCTCCCATTCTGAGGGCTGTCTGCTTGCTTTACTCATTATGTTCTTGGCTGTGCAGAAGCTTTTTAGTTTGATCAGGTCCCAGTAGTGTATTTTTGATACTGCTTCAATTGCCTGGGGAGTCCTCATTAAATATTCACCCAGGCCGATTCCTTCAAGAGTTTTCCCTGCACTTTCTTCAAGTATTTTTATAGTTTCATGTCTTAGGTTTAAATCTTTTATCCAGTGAGAGTCTATCTTAGTTAATGGTGAAAGGTGTGGGTCCAGTTTCAGACTGTGGACTTTGCATGATTATGATATGTTCATCAATTACAGCACCTTACCACTCTGCTGGGGAATGTTGATAATGGGGGAGGCTGTTTATGTCTAGGGCAAGGGATATATGGGAAATCTTCTCAATTCTCTATGAACTCAAAACTTCTCTTAAAAAATAAAGTCTCTTTTATAAAGAGAGCAAATAAATAAACATTTCTCCAAAAAGATATATAAAAAGGTCAATAAGCACATTAAAAGATGCTGAACATTATTAACAATCAGGGAAATGCCAATCAAATCCACAATAAGATACCAATTCACACCCTCTAGGATGACTATAATCAAAGAGGCTGTGTGTTGGCCAGGATGTCAAGAAACTGGAGCCCTCATACACTGCAGGTGGGATGGTAAAATGGCTCAGCCACTTTGGAAAAGTTTGGCAGTTCTTCAAAACATTGATAACATAGAGTAACTATATGACCAATTGAGCAATCCTATGAACATGTCCACTCCCAGGCATATAATTAAGAGGAGTATGATAAAAATATAGATCCACATAAAACTTGTCCACAAATGTTCATAGTAACATTATTCACAACAGCCAAGTGTGGAAACAACCCAAGGTCCATCAGTTGATGAACTGATAAACAAAATGTGGCATAGCCAAACAATAGAATATTCTTTAGCAATAAAGAATACAAGCTACAACATGGATGCTAAATCAAAGGTTATCCTAAAAGGCCACATACTGTACTATTCCATTTATATTAAATGTCCAGAATAGCCAAACCCATAACGACAGAAAATAGATTAGCAGTTGCCCAGGGTGGGGGAATGGAGAGTGACTGCTAGTGGGTCAGTTGCAGACATCCTTACACTTCACTTTACCCCTAAATACTTCAGCATGCATCCCTTACAAATAGGACATTCTCCTATAAAACCACAATGCACTCATCTACCTAAGAAAATTAACTAGATGGTCTTTGATATAAGATCTGATCATTATTAATACATTGCATTTTGTTAAAGTCTATTTCAGGTCTTTTAATCTAGAACAGTTTCCATACCTTTGTGTGATTGTATATGTTGTTTATGATGTTGATAATGGTGGTGGTATTGATGGCTTTCATGACATTGGCTTTCTTTAAGAGTTCACCCCAATTTCTTTTATAACAAAATGTCCCACATTCTAGATTTGAAGATTTATCTGATTGTTTCCTCATTATGAGATTCAGATTAAACAGTTCTGGTAAGAATAATACCGAAATGGTGCAGTGTACTTCTGTTGCGTGACCAGAGACGCGAACGAACAGCAGCTTTGCTGTGGGTGTAAACTGGCTCCTGTAATTATTAAGTCAAGAAATAGACTACACGAGATGGGATGGCGTGTACCAAAGATCTTTATTTAGGGGTTTGATTTTATACCTTTCTAGTCATGTACACACTTAATCTATTATCTATTCGTTTCACCATTACCTCAATTTACCTATCTGAAATCAACTAAAAAGGAAATATACTGTTACCACATCAACACAATCACTTTTGCAGTAAACATCTTCTTCTAAACACTAACTAATCTCTGAGCAGGTGTGTAAACAAAATCATAAAGAAAAAAGTAGCCACAGGGGAACAGAGTTAATGGAAGAATATCTCCAAGCATTCACTTAGTTTACTCAGTATGAAGTAACGACTGTGTCTTTTCCTCAGGGCAGAGAACCTATAGACCTCTGACAATATGTTGTTAACAAGACGTCAACCCTGTGGCCCATATCTCTGAGGAAGGGTGGGATGCCCTTTGATCTCAGGCTTCACGGGGTGCACAGCTTCAGAGAATGGCTTGTGGAATTTTAACTCCAGGGAAGCCAACTCTGAGTGTGTCCCAGGGGGGTCCAGGTCCCTTAAGCCTCTGGAAGAAAAGCAAGTCATTTT
>CAUYPK010118785.1:0-37764 GCA_963574355.1 Loris lydekkerianus
TGAAACTGCCTCTACCTAGATACAGCCAATGTGGTACCATGCCACTGGCCCGACCCTGTCACTCACCTCTTCCCCCGCCTTCTTTCCCTGCCCCTTCTCCACAATAAAAAAATAAATAAAAAAAAATAAAATAAAATAAAATAAAAGAACAGTGAAAAAAAAGAAAAATGAATGCAGAATAAACAACAGCTGAATTTGTTGCTAGCAGAATCTGCACTACAAGAAATGATAAGTAAATTCTTCAGTATAAAGGTGAATGATTTCAGATTGAAAGTCAACTGAAAATAGAAGAAAGAAATGATAAATGTAAGAAATGCAGAAGGCTATTTCTTTATGTTTCTTACTCTTCATAAAAGGCTACATAAAGCAGATACAGTAATATAAATGTGGAGTTTATTATAATAAAGAAGTGAAATAATGAAACCAATAGCCAAATGAACAAAAAGAGCAACTGAAAATATATAGGATTTTTACATTAAAAATTATGTGGTGAGGGCAATGGGTATAGAACTGCAGTTAGCTGGGAATAAGCCCTGGTTGTCTAACATGATAGTGTGCAATAGTAAACAATATCACAATGTATATTTCAAAATAACTAGAAGGCAGAGTATTGAACATCCTCAGTACAAAGAAATGAGAACTACTTGAGATAATATATATGCTAAAAGTTCTTTTAGTCAGCAAAAAAATAAAATGGTGAAGTATGAATTCAAAATCTACTATAATAAAGTACATACCGTATATACTCGAGTATAAGCTGAGTTTTCTCGGCACAAAATTTGTGCTGAAAAACCCGAACTCGGCACAAATTTTGTGCCGAAAAAACTCAGCTTATACTCAAGTATATACAGTATATATGCATTAAAATTTCTAGAAAACACCAAAAATGTAAAAGTCTTCCAATTAAAAGTCTGCAATTGTTAGACGAAATATTTATGTGTGTGTGTGTGCACTACGGTGATGGTGCAGTTTACAATTTTTTAGTTTTGCAAAAGCACAGAAGTGACATGCATTCAGTAGATATTGTACTTTTAGTATCCATATAAATCATTATTTTTTCACTTTCAGCATAGTATTTAATAGATTACGAGAGATATTCAACACTTTTCCATATAATAGAACTTGTGTTAGATGATTTTACCCAAGTGTAGGCTGCTACGCATGCCTAATCACATTTAAAGTAGGCTAGACTGAGCTATGATGTTCAATAGGTTAGGCGTATCAAATGCATGTTTGACTTACAAGAATATCTTCAATTGCTAATGAGTTTACCAAGATGTGACCCCCATTATAAGTCAAGGAGCATTTGAGTCTGTGTTTATATATATATATATATATACATGGGTCCGCGTATATATATCATACATATGAGTAGGATGTACCCAACTCTGAGATGGCTTACAGAGCTGTCTGTATTTTAAACATAAACAGTTTAAAAATAAAATGACAGAAAATTCATACCATTCAACCTGTAATTATAAGAAAACTTCTGTGGTAATATTAGCATCAGACAAAATAGATTTCAGGACAAAATATAGAAATAGAGATATACATGCATAATTTATATAGACAAAGGGTCAATTTGTCAGGAAGACAAAATTTTAAATTTGTATGTATCTAATAAGAGAACTTTAGGATACATGAAGCAAAAACTGACAGAATTAACCAGAGAAGTGGATAAATGAATAATCATAGATAGAGATCTTAACATATTTGAGTAATCAAATAAGTAGATAAAATCCAAAAGGCTATATATTTTAACATCATCCAATTTTACTTTATATATGTAACACATATTTCAATACCTATAATTGTTTCATTAGTATATGCTTCTAGGAGTAAGTCCTGGATGTATAACAATAATTCAAACATGAAGATATTATAGCTTCCTGAAACATACTGGCAAATCGCCTCTTAGAGTGTACCAATTTATATTTTCACTAGTGTGATATGGGGATGTCTGTTTAATCATAACTACAACTATACCATAGTATTAACAATCCCATTATCTTTTAAAAATCTTATCCAGTTCAATGGAGAAATGATGGCTCTTTCATTAATTTCCATTGTTTTATGAATTCAAATAGTTTTATGAATTAAATTTTTCATTAATTTTTCATTAATTTTCATTAATTTTTCATTAATTTCCATTGTTTTATGAATTCAAATAGTTTTCTCATATTATTTGATTTTATTTGATTTTTACTTTTTAACGGGTTGACTTCAAGTCTTGTCATTTTATGACCTTTGTTTCCTTTTATATTAGATAAGTGAATAAAATAAAAGGAAACAAAAATAGCTGTGTAGGTTGTAAGAAGAAACACCGTCAAAATCATTTTTTAAAATTTTACCCATCTGAAGTGCATGACATTTTTTATAGCTTTGAAAATAATGTACTCTAAAAAACTTAGTAGATTTTCATACTGTTTTACTTGCCTCAAGTTATAAAATTTTGAATTACTGATATTTACAGTGGCCATTCTTTTAAGGCCTAATTTTATAAGTAGTATTTCACAAATCATAAATCTAATAGAAGTAAAAAGAATAAAGTATATTTTATAATGGGGGGAGCTACAAGTTTCATAATCCAAAAAGTGATTTTTATGAAAGTACCAAGAATTAGAAGAATAGTAGACCACAATATAATAAACACGTAAAACTCTTAGATTTTTCTCTCTTGGTTATTAAAAAAACAATTAAAAATTGATTTTCTTTTGTAAAGAAGAAGCATATTTCTGATATTTTTCCTAATAAAAGTGGTTTTAATTGTCCATACTTCTTCACATATACTATAGGGTTTAGTGTCTCAATTTATATTACTAAACTAAATTAATTTAGGCTTTTAAACTATAAATCCCAAGATAACAGGTATCTTGTCTACCTTATTTGTTGCCATAGTCCTGGCAGGAAACACTGTCTGGCTCATAGTAAGTACTGAAAATTAAAATTAAGGAATGGATGGGTTATTTTTGAGCCCAATACATTAATAATTGCCTTCTCCATCATATTGATAACATTTATGAAATGGGCAGCACGTGACTCAGTGAGTAGGGCACTGGCCCCTATATTGAGGATGGCAGGTTTGAATATGGCCCCAACCATACTGCAACAAAAAAATAGCCGGTTGTTATGGTGGGTGCCTGTAGTCCCAACTACTCGGGAAGCTGAGGCAAGAGAATCACCTAAGCCCAAGAGCTGGAGGTTGCTGTGAGCTGTGATGCCACAGCACTCTACTGAGGGCAACAAAGTGAGACTCTGTCTCTAAAAAAAAAAAAAAAAAAAAAAAAATTATGAAATGCTTCTAGAAGTAGAAAAAAATTAATTATTCATTATACAGGTGGAATATCCCTTATCAAAACTGCTTAGAACCAGAAGTATCTCAGATATCAGATTTTTTTCAGATTATGAAATATTTGCAAATCCATAATGATACATCTTGGGGGGTGAGACCCAAGTCTAAACAAAAAAATTAATTATGTTTCATATACATAATATAGACCTGAGTTGATGGTAATTTTATACCACATTTTTAATAATAATACAAATACTTTGTATACTTAGAACCAACCCATTTTATAGCCCTTTGTGGGTGTGCTTGTGTGGTGGAACTGGGCATACAGAGAAAAAATAACACTGCAGCTGAAGGAGACTTGGGAGGGTCTTTCTTCCCTTTGCAGAAGCTGAATAAGCAGCTATGTGCTATGAACCTGCATTTGACTACAGCCCTTGACATGAGGTCAGGTGTGGAATTTTCCACTTGTAATATCATTTTGGGACTCAAAAAGCTTCAGATTTTGGAACACTTTAGATGTCAGATTTTTAGATTAGGGATGCTTGACCTGTACCATGTTCACCACAGGTTGAGTAAAAGAGAGGAAGGGACTACATTCCATGTGCATCTTAATATGGGTCATGGCCCTAGAGGCATGGCTAAATTAGGCAAAATTCTGAAAAATCAAAGCATGTTCTCTTTCAGTACTCAATTCAAAAAGCTTTTCAGTGGGGAATTGTCAAAGCTAGAAAATGAGTACATTCACAACTTCTAGAATTTTCCATATTTGTGTATATGTTTGAATGTTTTTATATGTGTTGCACGTTGATATACATACACATACACAACACATATACAAAATCTATAATTTTGCATTTATTAAAGCAAAAACAACTTCTAAGTTCCTTCCCAGTTGGTAGTAATTTCATTTCGGGTAGATGCTCATTACTAGTTGAAAAGGACTCATTTTGTTGCAGGGAGGAGGAATATAATTTTTTTTATAAGAAAGAAAATATAAGAACTTCAGATTCAAAAAGGCATAATGGAAAAAAAAAAAAAAAAAACCCTGATAGGTGAATGAAAGAAACACACTGTAGTGGAGGGCAGCCGCTAGCAGGTGGGAGGCTACGGGGCAAACTACAGAGACTGGCTCCTTGCACAAGGCACTTCCTCTGTACATACGCGGCTTCCTATTACCACACTTGGCTTGGCAAAGCAGAACATGACCCGGAATGAGCCTGATTCCTCCCTGAAACCCTGCAGCCAGCAGCCTTTGTAGTGCGCACGAACTTCACTTAATACTCACACACAGCAGCCAGGAATAGCCATTTGCAGCATGCCCCAAATCCCTCACACTGGCAGTAGCTCATTCTGCTTATTAAAAAGGTCATCCTGCATCGTTTAAAATATAATTATCTTTAAGGCTGCATGACTTTACCTCTTTCATGTTTACATGGATGAAGCTGGAACATATTCTTCTTAATAAAGTATCTCAAGAATGGAAGAAAAAGTATCCAATGTACTCAGCCCTACTATGAAACTAATTTATGGCTTTCATATGAAAGCTATAACCCAGTTACAACCTAAGAACATGGGGGAGGGGGGAGGATGGGTGGAGGGAGGGTGATTGGTGGGACCACACCTACGGTGTATCTTACAAGGGTACGTGTGAAACTTACTAAATGTAGAATATAAATGTCGTAACACAATAACTAAGAAAATGCCAGGAAGGCTATGTTGACCAGTGTGATCAAAATATGTCAAATGGTATATAAAACCAGTGTGTGGTGCCCCATGATCGCATTAATGTACACAGCTATGATTTACTAAAAATAAATACATAAATAAAAATTAGAATCACAAAATAAATAAATAAATAAATAAATAAAATATAATTATCTAACAATCTACAACAATAATCTTGCTGGCATTCTGAACCAAGCAAAAGTCACCTTTCTGCTGCATTCATAACCTTGCCCCTACCTCCTAGAAAGTTATATCTGAAGATGAACAAATTTGGGGGCAGTTCACTAAATACTCCAGAAATATATAGGTGTGATGTTTCCTTAAAACTTCAGATTGTTTTCACTGAATTGCGTATAAATTCATGTTTACTTTGGCTAGTAGGAAAAGCAATCCCAAGGCTCAGGGCAGATACACACAGTTCCCCCTCTCTATTCGTCCAACAAGGTGACATCACAATTTTAATTTCACTTTTAACCTTGGCAAGAGGATGGAGCTGGAGCTGGAATGGAATGAGAGAATGATGAAAGTGGCGTTTCTACTAAGATTTGCAAACTGGGACTTTTCAGTGTACTGCAGGCTCAGAAGCTCCTCAGACCACAGGGTGTCTCTTCTAGGAAGGCAGAACAGTCACCTGAACAACTTTTACTGAGCTCCTCCTATGTACCAGCTTTCAAAGATGCACTTCTTAATTCTTTCATGCAGATTTAAATTGATACTTTCTTTTACATTAATATAAAGAACGTAAAATGGCAAATCATATTACATACATAATATTTCATATGGCCAGAATTCTTAGATAAATTTTCTACAAAAATGGTAGTAATAGTTATTACTTCTAATAAAATAGGAAGTACTGACTTTCAGCAATATGATTTGACTACAATGTCAGCCTTTGAATGGTGAACTCTTCTGCTTTTATCTGATTTGCATGCCCATCTGCAAACTCCCTGAAGGGGTGTTCATTCATAAGTTAGCATGAGAACGTCCAACACCAGACAATAAATCCTGGCCTTAGAATCAAATGGAATTTACATTTGATTTAATTTATTAAATTAAAAACAAGACAGACATTTATTTTTTACTAATATTATATATATGTACACACATAATCACATATGTGCAGTAAAAATATGTGTGTACATACCCATCCATGTGTATGTATGTTTAAATAAAGAACCCAATTCCCATGGTCCACTATCCACTTAAAGGTCAATTTTTGTCATGGTGTAGAATTTAAACACAATCTGAGAGGAAAATAAAATCTGCCAAAGATCTATTTCAAGTGGAGTTAATGTCTACAGAATGGAAGATATTTACAAAAGAGAGGAGAAAATGGATTTTCATTCATATGAAATAGTTCATTTACAATATTCATAGGAATAAATTATGTTGACAGAAATTTGAGATTAGTAGACCTCTAGTGGTTATTAGAGTAATAGATGATTTTACTATTTTTTATTATTGCTGCTTTCAGCATAAAATGCAAAGATTTCAAATATACCAGGATGTTACCTCCCATGGCATTAGTGCAGAAATAATATATCGACTTATGTATTTGAAAAACAAAACAAAAAAAGCTAACTTTCTAAGTAGGCACACCACAATGTAATAAATGAAACGATTGCTTTCACACTTTGTCTTTATACATTTTTAACTCTAGAGATTTACTTTTCCAATTCCAAAATAATTTCCATGATCTGAACAAGGAATCCAACACGTATTTGTGGGTTAATTCCTTTCATTTTAGATAACTTAAAAATGTTGACATCTTCTTGAAGTCACAATATTTTAATCAAACTTTAAATATAATACCAACAAGTCCACGATTTCAGTTGCACGGAACACAATACATCCTAACTCTTATTAACATTGGTCATATCACTCAACTTCATATTAGGTAGACATAAATTGTATTCTAATTGAAAGTAAAATGTCTCTGGTGAATTTAATTCTTCTCTTTAAATGCAAGTAATTCTTAAGGATGGATTTCACTTTTATTAATAAAAGCAATTATCAAAATGCAAATATCTTTAAGGGGCACCATTTCTTTTTTTTTATTATTAAAACATAGCTGTGTACATTAATATGATCATGGGCACCATACATTGGTTTTATACACAGTTTGACACATTTTCATCACACTGGTTGACAAACCCTTCCTGGCATTTTCTTAGTTATTGTGTTAAGACAATTATATTCTACATTTACTGAGTTTCACATGTATCCTTGTAAGATGCACCGCAGGTGTAATCCCACCAATCACCTTCCCTCTGCCCATCCTCCCCCCCTCTCATCCCCTTCCCTATATTCTTAGGTTATAACTGGGTTATAGCTTTCATACGAAAGCCATAAATCAGTTTCATAGCAGGGCTGAGTACATTGGATACTTTTTCTTCCATTGGGTGACACTAGATGTTGCAAACTAAAAACAACTCCTGAGGGACAATGACACTCAGCCACAATGCTATCACTTCAACAGACTGATTACCTCCCACAGTGACAATGTGCTCCTTTGTTATTTACCATCAAATAATTTTAAAAAGGGACATGTAAGAAGGGATAAAACATTTAATGTAATGTTCAAGATAACATATGTATATATATGACAAGCCAATATGAAAGCATTATTCAATAAATTATGGAAAAAATACTGTATACAGCAAACACTTTAAAAATAACTGTTTTGATCTAGAAAGGGGTTTCTCAAATGCTTGGTGATTGCTTAGAAAAGAACAGAAGTACCTAATGAACAAAACATCCAATTGCCTACAAGATATCAAAAAAGAGGTGACATTAACCAGGATGATATATTCAAGGTAGCTGTACAGATCTAGATATGGTAATTTCTGGCCTCTGCCCTAAATCTACTGATGATTACTACTAACATTTTCATTTCATGTAGAAATGGCATAAATTTATAAGGTCACCAACTCAAGTGTAATTTAGTTTATTTGCTCCACTTCTGGTGAGGAAGAGAACCGTAAGCCAAATGAACGTCTTTGCCACTTGTAGCTAACGCTCAGTCCCTTTTGTCAGAATTCTAAGCACACCACTACCTTCTCTCTTGAAGCCTGAATGACAACGTTTTGTGAAGCCCGGGAAGGGTGTATGGGCAGAAAGAGGAGGCCAATATATTCTGCCCTCATTGTCCCCGAGGCAATGTCTATCCTAGTCTCATCTGCTGATGTAACGATGATCCCGTCAGGCTTCCAGGAGATTGAGTCAGGACTTCTTCGCCCCAGCCGTGGAGATTCTGCCAGGTCAATACACTTCTCATCTGCTTTTCTCTGCCACTGCAGCCCAGGCTGGCATATATGTCTGTGAGATTTTTCTTTAGCTACAGCACCTCACAGTATTACCATTCAACTTTTTAGATGCCAGGTTGGACAAACGGCATCCCTGTGAAGCTTGCAGTCTTCCCGACTACCTCCCGGGAACTGCAACACACCTAGCTTCTATCTGGTGTCCTTCAATTGCCTTGCCAGACAAGCCATGGCCACACTAGGCTTTTCCCAGTGAACCTTGTATGACTGAACGTCTTTGGAAAGGAAAAAAACAGTCCTTATATAATTATGCATTTTTGTCCTTTCTATAATTTATTCATTCAACCTTCCAGCCTTCCAGGCTCCTATTTAAAGCCAGGTTTTTAAATTCTATTCAATGAATCTTGCAAGTAAAATCCATAGTTTTAAAGATATATATATCTATGCTATTGATTTAAAAATATCTATTTAAGCACTCAAAAGCCAACCAAGTAATCCTTCCTTTTTTCTATACCATACTTAGCCTGAGAGTTATTCATTTGGAAAGCCCTAGATTCTTTTTAAAGGGGATGTGGAGAGCAGAAATACAAGGAATTGAAAAATCAAGCATGCATAGTTGAATGTCAAAATATTGTCCCCTTATAACTTAATAGTTTATAAACCACAGGGCCTTAGCACTTGCTGTTCCTTCTGCTTGAAGTGTCCTCATGCCTTTTGCCACCTGAAAACTGTCATTCATTTTCTGAATGCCTGTCATTTTCTCTGAGAGGCATTTCCAGCCCCTCCACCCCCAGGATAAACCAGGGTTAGTTGGTACTTTCTAATGAGGCTCTACCCCATTTTGTAGCTATACATCTAGATTTGCAGTTACCTAATACCCCTCCCAACCAGACTACATATCAGCTATAGGAGTGTGAGCCCTTTTCTGTTTTGGGCAATGCTGAATCCCCAACACTGCATATAGTTCTGGAACATAGGAGGTAGTCAGTAAATATCTGTTGTAAAGGACTATTTCATTGATTCCTGTTACACACCTGGGATGTTAATAAAGCAAATATTACCTCTAATTGAAAATGGAGGTCTTGGCCAAGCATGGTGCCCCCAGCACTCTGGGAGGCCCAGGTGGGTGAATCGCCTGAGCTCAGGGGTTTGAGACCAGCCTGAGCCAGACAGAGACCCCCGTCCCTAAAATTAGCCAGGTGTTGTGGTGGGTGCCTATAGTCCCAGCTACTGGGGAGGCTGAAATAAGTGGATTGCTTGACCCCAAGAGTTTGAGATTTCTGTGAGCTATGATGCCATGGCACTCCACCCAGGGCAACAAAGTAAGACTGTCTTCACAAAAAAAAAGAAGAAAAAAAAGTAGGTCTCTTAGGCTAACATATATGAAACAGCATGCCCCAGGACTCAAAAGGTGCATCATAGAAATGGGATCTAAACTTGGTCCTGTGAGCTCTACTGTCATCTTCAATAATGTTTTGAAATCTCCTTTATAAAGAAGTCTTAGAAAACACATACATAACAAGTTAAAGCATCATTCTTAGTAACACAAAGCAGCATGGTTTAATAGAAGACAAATAAGACAGGGTTTAGCTTTGAATGGAAATACTATGTGACACTCAAGTTTATAAAACTGCATCATAGTTATTATTATAGTAGCACTCCAATGGGAGTAGGAAAAAGTTTTAAAAGGAAAAAGTCAAAATATCTGGTCTATCTGGAAGTTACTTATAAAAATATCAAATGTAAAATAACAAGATTTTGTAGTCTTCTACTCAAGAAGGTACAAATTAGCCCTTTACATCTAGATGAAAATGCTGCTAGCCCATTTTCAGATCATCCAGCTGACAAGCCGTTTAAAACATGTGGGTGCTATAAAGCTTTCATAAGCATTTGGCAAAAATATGCCTAAGTCAGGTTTTCTAACCCACAGACTGCAGGCTGTGTGTGGCCCAGGATGGCTCTGAATACAACTTAACACAAAATCATAAACTTATTTAAAACATTAGGAGATATTTCTGTGATTTTTTTGGTGGAATTCCATTGTACAGTTCTCAACATGACTTTGCAGAGGACAACACAGTGTGGCAATGTTCAATGTTACGTAAAACAGACACACATAAGCCCTTGCTATTGTAACTTTAGTTTCATGGCAGTGTGCAGCAGGCACTCAAACTGCCACCATAAGATGTTGCACGGGCTCTTGGTGAGGCAGCGACTACGAATTATATTTCAACCGAGCCATTGTAATATTAGGCATTCACTGTTATTTAGAAGTCAGGTGAGCATTCCTATTAGATTATTAAAGGTACTTCCATGCATAGGCATTGCCTTAGGATCGACCTCTGCACCTGAAAGTTGGTCCTCCTCCACTCCCTGCATCAGCAGTGAAGATGTGGAAGGGTCCAAATCTTGCTTTCTCATGTCCTGTTGGTTAATTTTCATAATAAAAGTAAATATACTCCCTTATCTGTTATTCTTTCTTTAATCCCAGTATGACTTCTACAACTTCTCAAAAAAAAAAAAAAAAAAGAAAGAAAGAAAGAAAAAGAAACAGAAAAAAAACTTAAAGAAAAATTATGCATAAAGGAAGATTATTTAATGAAAAGTGGACCAATGACTATTTTTTTTTTTTCCTAGAAGCAAATAGTAAGCCACTGTGCTGAATTTGTGGAGAATTTGTGCAAGTTTTCAAAGACTGCAATTGGAAAAGGCATTATAAGCAAAAACCTGCTGCCAAATTTGATGCGTTTGAAGGATTGTATTATAAGGACAAAATAGCAGAACTGAATGAAAGTCTATCTTATCAACAATTTTTTTTTTTTTTTTGAGTTACAACTCAAAAGGATTCCATTGTAAAAGATAGTTATGTGGAAGCATATTTAATAGCTAAAAAATTAAAACCATTTACTAATGGTGACTTTATTACACAATATATGGAAAGCATGACAGATATAATTTGCCATGAAAAAAAAAAGAGGGTATTTCTAAAATACTTCTCATCAAAGCCAGACACATTGAAGACACTGGGAAATGCTGCTAATTTTACATTTATGCTTTGGTGATGGATGACAGCAGTGACACTACACATACAGCTCCACCTGCCATTTTTACTAGAGGCATTGAGGATGAATAAAATGTCACTGAAGAAATGGCTTCTTCAGTGCCACTTGAATTGTGTCTTAACTTAGACACAACTAAATCAAGAGAATTATGCGAAGCCAAAAAAAATGTTAAAGCAATTTTCTTTGTTCCTTATCAACACGCCTAGTTTATTTATTGATGGTGCCACAGCAAGGGTAGGTAAAAGAGAAGGACTTGTAAAATTAGTAGACAACACAATTGTCACCCAAAACTCACATTTGATGAAGTATCATTGCATCAAGAAAATTTATGCATAAATACTTTAAAAATGAATAATGTCATGAAAATTTTCATGAAGACTGTGAATTTCATAAAGGCCAAAGGACTGAATTATTACCATGTCTAGGAATTCTTTAAAAGTACTGATGCTAACTATGGCACCATTATTTTTTGGAAGTAAGATGGCTAAGTTAAGGCCAAATGTTAAATGATCTTATGATTTGTAACATTTTATCTAGTCACTTATGGTATCAAAAACCACATTTGTGCTAGAACTTGACAAAGAACTGGCTTACAGATTTAGCATTTTTAGTGGACTGAACTGCTCCTTTAAATAAGTTAAACGTGATCTTCAAGGTGAAAACCAACTTACCAATACAATGTTTCAAACCATAATATTGTTCCAAATGAAACTGAAATTGTGGCAAACTCACATCAAGGCAAACTCACACAATTTTACGCATTTCAACACGTTTTATGAAATCTAACACATTGGCTAAACACAGTTCTGTGAACAGTGAAAAATATGCGACCTTCCTTTTCAATCTGACGCAAGAATTTGGAAATAGATTTCAAGATTTTCAGGAAAATAATATTTTGGTGCACTTGTGCTCTATTTTTAGTTGATGAAATGTGTTACCTGCCAATTTTCTATAGAAAACTTTGATCATGTCTCTTTACTGGACTTAAATAAGTCCTATCTTCCCAGAGACAAATACCCCTCACTTCTCAATCACACCTCATTCATAGTATCACTTTTTGGCAACACCTATATTTGCGAGCAACTATATTCAAGAATAAAGCACATTAAGAGTAAATTAGAACCAAAACTTCTGATGAACACCTTGAGAACTCGTGAGAATTGCAACTAGTTCCATCTATCCAGATATTGATGCATTAGTTTCATAAATACATTAAACATCCCACTAGTTTTATTTTGCTCACTTTATAAAAAATAACATTAAAAAAAATACATTTATTACTTATATATGTACATATGTGTATGTGTTCTATGTTAGTGACCTCAAACTTGGGACCTGCTCAATGATTTTTAAAGACTCTCTAAATGGGCTACTGCACAGTTAGGATTATTATGTGCCAACTTTTTTGCTTATCTTTGGTGGTGATATCACAAAAATTATCTACAGACCTTTTTTTCCACTCGTCAGCTTTTGTCAGTGTTTGCGTATCCAATGTGTGGCTCAGGAAAGCTCTTCTTCCAATGCAGCCTAGAAAAGCCAAAAGGTTGGACACCCTTGGCCTAAGTGGTATCCAACATTTAACATTTCTATTATTAACATTTTAATTTAACAAATATAACTTCTTAATCCACAATATTTCACAAACACCTAATGAACTTCACTGGTCTACTTTTGTGTTTTTCACAATTGCAAGTATTTTCAATTCATATTAAAAGGCTTCTTTTTAAGTTCAGTGTTTTACTTTGAAAGTTTGCTCACATTTGAATAGGACCGAATATACCATTATTGTATAAGTCTACTTAATTATAATGTAGATAATTTCCACTTGGCATTGTACACCTCAACAATCTTTTGAAATATTTTATTAGTTTAAAATGACTATTATTGTTATATAAAGTATCTCATTTTAAAACACGTGACTTGTATGATTGATATCTCAAATAGCCTATTCTTCTGAATGCTTTCTAAAATAAAATGGTCCTCTTCATTGAATAAAATATTCACTTTATTGTTATTTCACACAAAGCAAAGCTGAAATGTTATAAAATAAAAAGCTTAAAAGATAAAGTAAATCATTATTTGTATGAGTGGATGGTCGTGAATGAAGAGTGCTTTTCTCTTCCTTCTATATCAGAGCTTGGTCTTATTATTTAGAATAAAGCAGAGTAAAATAAAATGAGAAGATTCCTAATAATGAATACAGTAGAGGCCAGCCACAGTTTCTTACCATGCTTTCCTACAAGGAAAGAAAGGGGGGATAAAAGCAATTGTCAAAAGTCAACTACATATTTAATAGATATAAGGAATATGAACTTTAAACACAGGGCAATTACTGCCAAGAGATACACATGGACAGAATTTAGGTTTGTTACTCCTATTTCAGAAAGCTAGACAGAATAGGGGCTATAGATATTTTAATTTCTTTATAACACTGTGGTAACAAACAGGGTACATGCATGATAAGAGGAAGGTTTGAGAAAACATCTCAAAGTAGGTATTACAGAAAATTAAAAAGCATCCGCTATCTGAAAATATTAGTGAGAATATTATTTGTTTAGGAAGTAAGATCTGATGGGATGACTGAGCCTGCATTGCCTAGAAATATATGTATATGTAAACACACGTTGGAAGATATAATAACTGCTATGGTGACAGACTTGGGCTAATGGCAACTTAGAAATTCATGCTTAAAATCGTGGGCTGCAGAACTGGAATGGCTAAGTTCCACTCCTGCTTCTAACTTTTAGCCTTTGTGGTGATGAAGTGTAGTTAATTAGCCTCATTTTCCTCATCTGCACCAAAAGTAACATTACCCACTTCATAAGACTGTTGTAAAAACATTAACTTTAATTCTTCACTGAGTGCCTACCATTCAGTAGGTAATCAAGACATTTTAGTTCTTACCATTATCCACCTTTAATTTCTTTTTCAGAAATATCTTTTAAAATAATGTTATTTCAGATGGTTGAACCAGATGAAAGTTCAGATGTTTTTCATTGACTCTGAAGTGGAATTCTGCACACGACACTTTGACGTGTTAAGAGAGTAAGCATGCCCTCACAGAGATCACTTTAGAACTCCTCTGCAATCTGACAGTTCTGGAATGCTTCATCATAGATTTGAATAATGATGGAGCTAATATGATGAGTTGTATCTGTATCTGTTGTATCTGTACTTTATTCTGTATGATGCCAGAATCTAGTCTACAAAATGTTATTACACTATAGCAATAATGACATGTTAGTGAAATGAACCCCCAAGCTGAGAGATGGGCTTATTGATGATATCAGACTACCAAGAAACTCTGTTTCTAAAACATATACAAATATTTAAGGTTGCCAAAGATGCAATGATGCTATGAATGAAGGAATACCCAAGATACTCTCTATTACCTTAGAACTTAGGAGAAATTCTATACAAATTTCTTGAAGAAAAATAATTATTGTTGAAACAGCTAAACTGCTCTCTCTCTCTTTACATATAACCATGCATACATACATATGTACATTCAGAATAAAATAGGCATGGGAGTTCTCATGAATGGGGTTTTTCATAGAGGAAAGGAAGTGATCACATAAGAACATTTTGGCAACTGTGTTGACTACAGGGTCTTTCCAAATGCTAGAAGAAAAAGGAAAGCCAGCAACAACCCTGGATCACTTCTGCAGTCAGTGGAAGGAGAAACTGGGACAGTAGAAAGTCTGATCCTGTAGGAGTTGTTCTTATTTTCTAAGGAATGGCCAACTGGGAGAAGGTGGGGTGTCTCCATAAGTTTTAATCTCTTTCCTTACTTTAGTAAAACACCAAACCTGTTTAGAGACATATACAAAATGAGATAAGAGAAAATATTATAACCAAGAAAGAAAACCCTCACCAATTGAACACTCGCAGATAGTTCTGGAGGTGAAGGACCCAGTGACGCCATTACACCGTCTTGGGCTTTTGGGCTTTCATCCTCCATTTTTAGAAAACCTGAAAGTTCCTAGTTTTGTTTCTTCTAGTTTCATTTCCTAGTAAACCACACCCCTCTCTATCTCCCAGAGTACCTCCCCCCCCCCCTTAAGATTGGCGGGACCCAATCAGCTTTAAACTGTAGTGTAGGCACAAGAAATAACCAACCCAAGGGCCACACTTTGCTTCCCACACCTCTCACCCCATATCCCCTTCATAAAACCCCCTGCTCTGCAAGCACGGGGCTCTCAGTCCCAGCTGCGTCTGGGAGTGCCGACAGGCTCCAGCTTGAACAAATGCCCTCCTGTGACTGCATCATGTCTGGCTCTCTCGTATGGCCATTGGGAACCCCAAATCTCCGGTGTAACAGAGGTAAAGTGAAGTTTAGAAAGAGATTATCTAACCTCTTATTTACAAATATAGAAAAGCACGTAAGCACGTCAGATTGTATAAAAAAAATCAACACATTGTGCCCCACATATGCGTAAATGTATTCATGATCTATGTGTATATGACTTAATTAAAAAAAATAAAGTATAACATTCGTGTAGTAAAGTAAAAAAAATAAATAAATTAGTTTAACATAGTTTAAAAAAAAAAAAAGAAGAAGAAGAAGACAACGACGAAATGGTTGCCCAAGGATGTTACTAATTCTTAAGTGAGGATGCCTACCTAGTCACTGGTAAAGCTGGGGCAAGGAACCAGGTCTCAAGGTTACAGTTGGTAGTGTTTTCATGCCATCTTCTTAACAAATTTACTGAAAAATCTCAAACCTACTTTATAGTATTATTGCTCTAAAGAAGTTTTTGGAGGTAGACAAGGAAGGCAGCATAGGAATTAGAAATCCCAAAATTGTATATGAAAAGGATAGAATATTCATTCACGGGCAAGGAAAGGAACTATCTGTTTGGCAAGAAAGACAGAGGTTAAGAATTGAGTGCATTTTACAACAGAAGTAAACAGAGAAGGTATTTCAAAACACTTTCAATTTAAAAAGTTTTTATATTCTACGTCACACATTATGCATGGTTCTGAAGGGAGTGTGCAAGGATGCCTAGACACACTTTATATCCTGCCCTGAAGGCACTCCCAGTCAAGCGGAGAAATGAGACTGATAAGAAAACAATTATACTACAAATTTGTAATAAACATAGTAAAATACCTTTAAACCCCTTTCTTCAATACCTTTTCTTACATCAACCGACAATCTAAGTAAGATCCCTGTAAACCTAGTATATAAAGGTTTTTATTGCCAATGTAGTCCCATGCTATAGTTGATTTATCAGTTTGCACAGCTGCCATGCAACACTAACTTCAAAGTTCTATTCACCACTGAAATTGCTTTTGCCTAAAGGCAAAAGCTGTTTTTAAAAAAGTAATAGGTAGCTGACCCAAATTAGCACAAGAAAGTTACAAACAAACACACAGCATGCTGTTAACTTCACAGTAAGGTTTATAAAAGCTAGCCAGGTGATAGTAAAAACAAAAAAACACCAAAATAGAGTAAGATATTTGATCAAGAATTCCAAATTGAGAAAATTCAGGTGGTCTGATTCTATAATATACATAAAATGTATGTATACATAATTATAAGCTCAAAATTTATTAGAATAAATGCCGAAAAGATAAATATTTTTCAACATCTCTCCAGTGCCACAAGGACTCGTAACCTTGTTTATACATTAACAGACAATACTCAATATTCAAGGGCTAATGGGTCTAGCATCTGCTACTTGGTTCTAACAGAATTTTGGCATCTGGTGCTAAAGCACTGAATGCTGGATCCATGTAATCATTCATGGGCCAGCAAACACTGTCATGCAGACAGTGACAAACCACAAGGGCAACATCTCAAAACAAAGAACCAACATAGAAGTAAAATTTCAGATTAATCTGACATCTTTCACTGATCAGATTAGAATCTCCAAGGCAAGCCTGGAACCCGGCTGATTGCTCCTAGTTTAGCAGAGGACAGGGATGGAGCTAAGACAGGACTGGTCTCGGGGCGTGGCAAGCTTCACAGGGAAATCAATAAGTAACAGTTCTCAACAAGCAATCATTTGTATCAAAAACCACTGGCATGTAGTGTGAACAGAATTTTAACTTGAGAAAAGGAGAGCAAACTTCCAAATAATACGACCCTAAATGTAAAAAGAAAATACCTCTTATATAAGCATTTTAATAAATGCACATGTAAGCATCGTTTGTCTGGACTTAATATTTTGTGTACGAACCAGATTGTTGTTCTGCTTTTGGAAACAAAGAATTACTGCTAAAAAGCAATTTCCAATGAATAAATGCATACACATAAACACATATGTACACACCTAACAATATTACAAATGCATTTAACAATCAAAATATCCTCCAATTCATAGTAGCATTCATTCTGTTTTCTTTTTATATTACTTATAAAGGGAGTTAATATTTCTGCAAATTATAATTATTCATACAGAAACAGCCATGAAGAAAACTTTCTAAAGGCTTCATCAGCTGGACTAACTCAACTCAGAATCATTAATTAAACTAATTCATCATGCAAATTATTTTTAATATGGCATTAAAACAACTTAAATTAAGAAAAAGCAGTGTCATGTCTTTTTCAGGGATTTTAAATCCATACACTGTGCAAGTTCAAAATTGAAAACAATAACACCATGAATAAAATATGCAATTTTGAAGTCAAATGTTTGATTCTATTTGTGTAATAACACCAGCATCCTTTTAACAATTTTTCTTTATGCAGAATTTCCTAAGCAATTAGAAACAGTTAAAGGAAAACGAAGTTGCAGAACAAAGAAAATGACCTACACAAGACAACATAACCTCGCTAGGGAATTTGGTGTTCAGCCTGAAAAACATTTTAATAGCTTTTCTAATTAAAACTCACCATCATAAAAAATTAACCACTGAATTTAATTTCCTACTAAGTATACTGTTTTACATCACTTTTATTAAAAACGTGTTTTATTAGATTTTCCAACTAAATTAAATGGTGACTGCTAGTCACTTTTACTACTGGTTTATATGCTTTAATAATTGCATGAAACCATTCTATTCAGCCAGATTAGATGCAATTTTAGTCACAAGCACATTTTTGCTAAAATCTCATTCACATATACACTGGACAGTAAAAGCATCTTGCATATGTGTTTGTGCATGTGTGTTTTCTTAAATTGAAACCAGTTTATGTAATGTTCCCAGCAAAGACTGAAAACAGACTGTAAAATTTCTTTTCAGTAATAGAGGAGCATTTTCAAAAGTTATTAAAAATTTTTCAGACGTGACACTTGTCATAATTAAACCGAGCTAACTAAGATCTGTATAAACTTGCATACTAATCCTCACCCAGAAGCTAACTCAGAAGGTACGAGCGGCCAAAACACATTTGAGTATGTACTGCGGCCACATGACCTAACCCCTTCACAGCGGAGTAGCAAGTGAGGAATAGCTTCCTAGTGTGCTCCTGGAATATCAGCTACCAGGCTTGCACCCCACGTGACTGTTATAGTCATCCCCTCTGAGCGGCGTCCCACGAATATGTATGTATTTTTATAAATTCTCAGTGTAGGAGATTCATGCTTCCAGCTCAGCATATAATTTAAATTAGGACAGAAAAAAAAAGTGAAACTTCTACAACCTTCACAACTAGATTTCTGCTATTTTTTTAAACTTACTCCCTTTTATGTTTCCACTCAAAGCCATAGTGAAATGAAAACTGAAAATACGTTCTTTTCCTCCCTATTTCATATGGAGCCCAATAAAGACATAATTATATCCACTTGTCATGACGACTGGGAAAGATTCAGAAAAATCTCAATATCTTTCTTCAATATCTTTAAATAATAAATTAAGCGCTTGCTATTAAAAACAGAACATTTCAACTTAAAATTTTGTATTGTTTAGGTTTTAAATATATTAAATTGGGGTTTCAGCTAACTATTGAAATAGGAATTTCTTCTACAATGTTTCTAAATCTTCAGACACATTCTGTCTATGGCTTCAGGGAACAAGTTTAACTACACAGTCAAAACAAAATAATAATCTAGATCTAATGTGATAGGCACTAATCACATGTAGCTATTTAAATTTGAATTAACATTAGTTAAAATTAAATAAAAACACTTTCTGATTTAAACTAGCCTCATTTCAAGTACTTACTAGCCACAATAAGGATAATGACCATTATATTGGCGAGTGTAATTATAGAACATTTCCATCATTGAAGAAAGTCATCTGGACTGTGCTTCCTAAACTTCTGCCCAACCTCTATTTCCAAACTTTTCTCCATTTTTGTCTCTTCAATCCCTACCATGCTGGCTTCTTATACAGATTCTTATTCTTACCTATATCGGCTGTTTTCAATTTGGGGTAATTTTACCCCCAGGGGGCATTTGCAATGTCTGAGGTTGTTTTTACTTGTCCTTATTGAAGGGAAAAGGTGCTACCAACTGACATACATACAATTTTATATATGCATATCTTAGTATAAAGAAAATTCTGAAAGCAAGGCAATGTAAGGTGAGTCAACAAAAATACAGAAGAGAATACCTGCCATGGTACTATATTCATAAAATCATAACGGCAATATATTCCGAGTGTGTGTATGTGGTAAATGTGTGTGTATCCAGAAAAAAATACAGGATTATATAATAGGTTATCAATAGGAGTCACCTAATAAAATGCCATTGTCGGAAGGAAAGAAGAAAAGAATGAAGGAAAATATGTAAAACACGTTACAAATTAGAATTATAGTGAAAAGTTACACTTAAATAATTTAAATGATGGAGTATTTAAAAATTATCTCAAACAGAGCAAATGGAAGGATAATTGAATGCAAATCTTTAATTAACATGGTATTTGCATTATGGAAGAGACACAGCTCACACGTGAGAAAAATAATGTGGTTTCATATTGTGATACGTCCTCTGGAGAAGGTTGACAGTGAGGAAATAGGTAAAGGAAGATAGTCCTCAGCTCAGGAAAGATGTCAGGGTTTGGAAAAATCGATTCGTCTGAGTACAAATGACATCGAAAGCAAGATGATTAGTTGAGATCTCTAGGAAGTGAGAGTGAGGAAGACTGTCCTGGAGCACCCACAGAAAATACTATGGAAACAAAGCCCACAGACGTGACCGAGGCAGAGAGCCTACACGAAAACAAAGGGAGCATTGTTCAACATGACCTTGGAGGCAGATGAAGACCAAGGGCTAACCACTGAATGAGGCAACAAGAAACCTGCCAGAGATCTTTACAAGACAAGAGAAGAGGCACGGCAAGGACGCAAGCTTATCTGAGACAAGCCAGAAAGAGCAGAGATGAGGAGGAGGAAATGGTGAGGCAACATTTCCAAGGAGCTGTACTGTAAAGTGGATGGCAGAGGTGGCTGCGGAGAAATTGGACAATGAATGGAGGGGCAGGATGGGATCTGCTACGTTTTGAACGTTTTGTGCTCCCCAAAAGTCATGCTGAAATTTAATCCCCAATGCAACCTTAATAAGAGGTGTGGCTTTTAGGAGGTGATTGACTCAGGGGGGTTCCACTCTCACGAATGGGATTAGGTGTCCTTATAAAAGTACTTGTCAGTGGGATTTCATCCCTTATTCATCCCTCTGTCCCTTCCATTATGAGAGGACACAGTTTCTCCCCTCCCAAGGATGTAGAAAAAGGTGTCATCCTAGAAGTGGAGACCAGGCTGTCACTAGACATTGAACATGATCCTGCTGATGCCCAGATCTTGGATTCCCAGAACTTGGGCTCCAGAACTGCATAAAATAAATTTATTTTCTTTCTAAAGTACCCAGTCTCAGGCATTTTCTTATACCACTAAAAAATGGATTTAGACAAGATTAATGGAGGCTTTTTAAAGAGGCTATTTATTGCATCATGTTTGTATGCTGAAGTTAGTAACCCACTAGGATGGGGAAAACTATTAAAGCAGAACGAAAAAAAAATCAATGATGAATGTGAGTATGTTGGAGAAGGGAAACTAGATAAGTCATTATTCTCAAAGCATACATTAATACAGCATAAAAAACTGCCTTGCCCTGAGAGTAAGTAATATATGAAGTTATTCCACCGCATTTTATAAAAATCAATACAGATTTATCTCACAACAGCTGATCTCTAACCAAAGATCCATAATTGGAAATTCCAATAAAGATAACAAATTTTCATGATGAGACATCCTCCTATACCTATATTCTCTAAAATTAAAGACTAAAAGTGATGAGCTATAAACAGCTAAAATAAATAAACAAATTAATTAATAAAGTGATATATTATTACCAAAATCATTTCAATTATTTCATGATTCTTATGCCATACAATTGCCATTAAAAAAAAAAAACTGAGGAATTTCTACTCTCGTTTTAGAAAAGATCATTTATATCTAAACTAGAAGAAGTTCATTTTTATAACATTCCTGAAAAAAATGTCCTTTCCATTACAATAGCTATTCCACAATGAAGCAAGTAAAATGCAACTTTCAAGTTACTGATAATGCACTTCTTTTCTCTTAATTCATCCCAACAAGGATACCAACATCTTTTAGACTCTTCTGGGATGAGAAAAAGAGAAGTACCCCATTTTTAATACACTTAAAGCCAGGGATTTCTAAAGCCTTGACAACATAAACAGAATACAAATAGCAGCTAAAAATACTATGATCTTTTGCAACCAGTTTTAAATAGCAATTGTCAAAAAAACAAGGAAAGATTTCTTTCCCCCACCTATATATGAAGGTACAAAACTGTACAGTCAATAGTTCATGTAAACTTGCTAATTACAGATACAGTAAACTAATTTTGAATAAAATTGACCAATTTCCTTTTATTTATAATCCTGAATTTTCATCCAAGATTACCCAAGTAAGGCATATGTAAAAAATCATAATTTTATATTTACAAATACGAAAATATACAAAGGCTTCTGAAAATGCTAGATTGAAAATGTTAACTATCACAACCATTCTACACATATTGGACTTTCCTCCTATCAAAAACAGTGGGTAATTCAGGAATCTTTAACAGACTTAGGAATAAGAGCTTATGATCATTTTTTCTTAAGAGCTCAATGAAGTACCTCAAAGTTACAGAAAAATATCTTCTTACCTATCAAAAATCATTCTGGTAATATTGCCCTTTACTACCTGCTGATTTTAATTTACAACTTGGTCTTTTAAGGAAAAGAAAAACACACAAAGTCATCTTTTGATCACACTTAAACTCGTAGTTCAATCACAAGATTGATGGCTCAAGAAACCAAAGCTAGGAGATATTATCCCAGAAACACAAAGTACTTTGATATGACACAAATTTTAAGTTCAGGGAGCAAAACATGAGTAAGTTTGGATTTTGTTACCAATACACATGACTAGCAGATCGACACTCGTATGCACATGTGAAAGTAAAACTCAACAGGAATCAAGTAGGGGAAAGGAAGGCATGGGCAAGTTCACACCAAAGGGTACAAGGCCCACTTTCACGATGAAAGGCAAAAGCAAATTATGTAACCAAAACATGCGTAACCCCATAATATTCTCAAATAAGGAAATCCGTTTATAAATCAGTCTAACACTTTGGTTTTGAATACAGCACTTGAATCCAAATATGATAAGACAGATGATACAACCTGAGTATAAAGAGAAAAGTTTCAATAGAAACAGATAGATAATGGTCACAAGAAGTTATAGCTGATTGTCATTTCAACAGATTCTGACTCATGATTAGTTTTGTTGTCTCGTTTGTTTATTTGTCCAAGCTGAAAGGCTTACCATCTTGCTGGCCAGGAAGAGTCTGAGGACTCTGCATTCTCTCCTCCAGGTTGGAGCTGAGATCAGAGTTCACAGCTGACATCCGTGTTGAATCACTCATGTCAAATTCATCACTTTCTATTGAACTTTCATCCTGAAAATGGTTTTAAAATATCATCAAACATCATAAAATATAATACATTCAAATAATGACCATTTTATGTATAGAGTCAATTAGAGTTTAGGCAGCAAGTAAGCTTTTACGGAACTCAGTAAAACATGTTACACAACAATAGATGCTTGGAATCAAAAATAATGAAATCATTTCTCCCTTTGAGGAATTTTAAGACTTGTGAATATTCAATCAATGCATCTATGTACACATAGCTTTCAAAGGTAAAGATTATTTCTAGGGAGAATGTAGTTTGGAAATTAGCCTGAATAATGAAAGAATGGATTTTATAGTAACAGCAAATACCTCCTGAAAGAGCCAAACTTAAAACATAAAGAGTTTTGATTAAAAATATAACATGAAAAGTTTTGATTAAAAATTAAAAGACCTAATAAAATGTTAATAAGCGAAATCTTAGAATGCAGTAAAAAAGATGTTGTAAAAATGTTTTCATTGGCTAACAAGATAGATTCCAATAATGTGTAGATTCAAAGTCAGCATATGATGGAGGGAAAGGTCACCTCAGTACACCCTCGCTGTCCTTACAGGTGAACAGGATTGCACTGAAAAAGGACTTCTAGATAAAACAGCGCCAGATCCATTTACTAAACGTCAGTTCACAAAATGGATAAATTACCCAAAGGCCATTTGCCAAGCAGCCAATTCATCAAAACCTGTCAAATATTAACTTGAACTGAATCTATGGCATTCTTCCACAGACATTTCATTGAAGTAAACTCCTTTTGAGAAACTTGATTTTTTAATAAATTCTGTGTTTATTCAGGCAACAAGACCTGAGAAACCAGGCTAAAATGTAAATGTTTAATCAAAATCACATTACAAATATTTTATTTGTAAATATTTGATCTGAAAGTTTACCACTAAAATAAGAATTAACACTAATATAATAATTAGTAGCAGCTGAAGCAGCACTGCTGTTTCTGTTGAAGACACTGTTCTCTCTCTACTTATGTAATCTTTATTATAATGTAGAAGTCAGATACCAGCATTCATTTAATTTTACAGATGAAGAAATTGAGACCCAGAGAAGTCAAATAATCTCCTGATTACTAATTATGACGGAACTGAGATTCATCTAAGTCACCCAGCCTTGAGGAAACTGCTTATCTAAATAGGAAAGTGTCATAATGACATCTTACTGTCAAGATGAAAGTTGCTATCGCTGGGAACACAAGTGTTCAGGTGGACTAACAGATTGGCATTCTGATCCCCAAGTCAGGTCTAAAAGATTGTGGTGCCCTTCCTTCATCAGAGGTCTGATCAGGCCTGGGTGGATGGAGCAGCACTAGCTCTTCATTCATTCAGCGAGAAAATGCCACCCTATCGGACCACTGAGCCATCACCAGCAGACTATTCCTGGCGGTATGCCCTCCTCTCAGGACCTGACATTTTCTTCAAATCTAATTTCTAAGAAAACCTTATGTATCTAAAAATGTGTATTTCCGCATAAAAAATGTGTGTGCGTGTGTGTGTGTGGAAAAACCTAAGAGTCTTCAATGTTATCAGTGTTCCATACATAAATACATATCCTATATATATTCACACATAGGGATGTAGATACCTATTGTGTATACTACACGTGGTGTCTGTGATTTCATAATGTTTTAAAGACCATTCTCAGAAGCCAGACTTCCCAGATTCAGATCCATGCTCTGACACTTAGGTTAACAGATGTGTTACCCGAAGCAAGTCACCTAATATTTCTACATCTCAGTTTCTTTACTCCTGCAGTGGGAATAATGATAGTTCCCACACCATAGAGTTGAATAAGGATTGGGTGTGTGTAATATATTTGAAGAAGTCAGAACAATGTAAAAAATAATAAGCATATAACAGTTTGATATTGCTATGCAGAATATACAATAAATGATATGGTATATAACAAGATGCACATTTATTATACAAACATATACAATACATTTAAGTATAATGGTAAAGGTGACCAGCATGTTTCTAAATTAGTTCCACATAAAAAATTATAGTCTCTCTAAGCATTTGTTATATATATCACAAATAGCTAACTACACGTAATGCAGTAAAATATTATTTTTATGGCATATATAAATCTATATATGTAAAACATATGTATGTGAGAATATGAGTTTTTGTGTACATATAGTTAAAGAAGAGCTAAATACGATGATCCAGGTCACAGTCCCTGTTCTGTGACGTGGTTGTACATACTGCTACTGCATCTTAAGAACACTCAATATATATCACCACTAAATGATACTCTTCTCAGCACACTTTTTAAATAGTTTGGACCATAGACTAAAATGCTTATGTAGCCAAATGTGCTGTTAAGTTTTGTTTTGTTTTTTTTTTAATTAAGGAAAGTATTATAATTTAAAAGTATTTATCAAAAGTAGCTTAATAATTAAGAATATTTGAAATAGTACTCCCCATCATTACCTATGAAATATACTTCACTTTTCATATTTCTATTGCTTTTTTTTTTTTTTTTTTTTTGCAGTTTTTGGCCAAGGCTGGGTTTGAACCCGCCACCTCCGGCATATGGGGCCGGCACTCTACTCTGAGCTACAGGTGCCGCCCATCTATTCCTTTTTAAGAATATCAATTGTTACACATTTATAAAGAGTCTTAATGAAACCAAGTGCATATATTCATTCTGTAATTTCTCCTGGTTATTGACCATTACAGTAGATAATTTCCAAAGGTGGACGCCATCAATTCCTCTCCTCCCTGTACAGGCACGCCATTCCACAGATCAAGGGGCCGTATTTATATCCTCCTTTCCTTGGTGGCTTTGTTATTGGCTTTGATCAATAGAATGTAGCAGAAGTTATGCTCTACCAGTCCAGCTGCTTCCTGTGTCTTGGAAGACAACTGCCATATAAGAAATCTGACTCCACTAAGAGGCAGAGACAGCGAGGGGCCGTGGAAAGGAGTATTGAGGGGCCAGATATGTAAGTGACATTTTGTTGGACTATTCAGTCTGCAATGTAACCAAGTAAGTGATACTAGGTTATGCCAGAAATAACAAAAGACATACCCCAGAGAATCTTTTCTGAATTCTTAACCCACTGAATAAGGAGAAATAATACATTTTGTGGTATTATTTCCACTAAGTTTTGAGGGTGGTACACAGAAATAACTAAAAACCATCTGTATTTCACCTTTTGGATTATACATAGCACTTTATAATAATCTGTTTCAAAAAGTGAATATGGAGATAAGCAATCATTCAAATGATTTCACCTTTTTAAAAATTTCACCTTAAATGTAATGCTATGAAACTCAAGAGAAACCCATTATCCTGGTCCGTGCACTCCGTACTGTCTAGATTTCTACTCCTCACATCTTATTTTTAAACATCCAGAACCTTCTCTAACATCGTCACTCTCACTGATTTTTTTCCCCTGAGGAAGAAGGAACCAACACAAGAGCACTCCCACACCCTCCCCACGTGCAGCTGGCTTCATGCCTCCTCTGTGTGCACTGTTCTAAAGCCAACTCTCTCAATTTTGCACAAGAAATCCTCCCGACTCATGGCAAGGGTATTGCTTTATCAATTTTCCTACCTTTTTACTGCATCATTATTTGCCTCTGCTATGTGATGCTCATCAATGTGAAAATATGCTATCATTTCTGATATTAGAAAAATAAATACAATAAACACCTACTGTTCCCATTCTCCTTCTGGCTGCTCCCAGTTCTCTGCTCCCTTTCATAGACCTTTCTGCCTACAAGTCTGTCTCATACTCACTCCAAACAGGTTTCTGTCCTTACCACCCCACAAATGCTACTCTTGTCAAGAACAGCACTAACTTTGACAAGGCTAAATACAAATTCAATTTTCGGTCTTGTTTTTAATTGACTTACAAGCTGATTTGACACACTATATTATACTGAACTTCTTGAAAATTTAGGTTTCATGTTGAGTTCACAAACTCTCCTGATTTTCCAGCTAACACACTGGCCACTCTTTCTTGGTATCTGTTATTTGTTCCTCCTTATCTTCCAGACATCATAACATTGGAATTTTCTAAGGTGAGGTCATTGGGCGTTGTTCCTCAATTTATAGTCACTACTTTAATAGTACCTTCCAGTATCTAGCTTTTCATGCTACCTGCCTGTAGTCTTATGTCTAGCTGAGTTCTTCACTAACAATTCTACATGCCAACCATTTAGTTGAGAAATATACTTGAATGTCTAATAAATCTCTCAAATCCACTTGAATTTCTTATCAAGAGCTTATAGTTGAAATTCTAACATGATACCTCAAATCTATTCTGGGTAGACATTTTTCCTATAGAAAAAATAGAAATAGAAATTTAGCTAATAGAAATTCTACCCTGCTTGCTCAAATTAAAAGCCTCAGAATCATGATTGACTCCTGACTTCCATACACACTCCATAGCCAACCTGTCAATAAATTTTAAAATATGGTCATTATCTCATCTTTCTTCACTGCCTTAACTACTATCCTCCTGATCCAAGCCACTACTGTCCTCTTTCCTATACCTGAAACATCCATCAAGGAAATGTTTACTCACAAGCTGACCACCCCTAGCATCTGATTCATTGAGCAGTAAAGAAAACAGCTTACAACCTTATCAACTCTCTCGTCCCTGGAGAGTCATGTAGCATTCTAATTAACTTTGTTAACTAGACCCATTTTTCTTATCGCTCCATGTGATAGCACAGGTGTTAAGAAAAGAATGTTCATATAAGGTAAGTTGGGAACACTGCCCAGATGCTCCATGCCCCCAAACAGACAGAATCTATAATAATGCCACAGGTTGTGATTTCAGTTCTCCAAGGGACATGCCAATGGTAAGAATCATCCAACTCACAACTCTGAAGATGCTTACCATGCATTTCTATGTCTTCTGACAATGGTCACCAATTGGGATCATTTTGGTCATTAGCTATGTTGCATAGTCACACAGTTGTCAATTTAGTCAGTTTTAAAGGAAAACAGAGTTAAAAATTTACTGAAAGGCCAAATTCTTATGTGGAAAGGGAAAGAGCTCTGTTAGCTCTTCATCCACACTGACTTCTGCAATAACCTTCTACCAGGCCTCTGCATCCACTTTTCTCCTCTTCATTCTATTCTCAGGCCACATAATTATATTCAAATGTAGATCACATCATATGCTTTCTCAAACCTCAATCTAATAGCTAAGAACCACAATCTAATAACTCTGCATATTACTCAGAGTAAAATTTAAAGACTCTCGAAACAGAAGGCCCGACATAACCTGGATTTCCACTCTCTCCAAACTCTTCTCCTATTTTCTCTACCTTGTTCATTCTGCTCCAGCCATGCTGACTATCTTCCTGTTCCTACAGCTACCAAATACGTACCTACCTCAGGATGCAGTACATCCCTGACACATATACATACTTCATTTCTGTCAATTCTACAGAAATGATTTAATCCCAGGAAGCCTTTTAAAAATGTGGTCCTTAGTTCTAAAGAGAGTACCATTCCCTGGCCTTATTCATTTCTCTTAATAGCAATTAGTATCTTCTTATATACCTACATTCATTATTTTATTGCATGTTCCCTTCCCTAGAAGATAAGTTTCACAAAGACAGGGTTGTTCTCAATTTATTCATTGCTTTTCTGCAGGAGTGCTAGATACATAGGAGATATTCTGAAAATTTCATAAATAATTTAGTCATTTATCTAAATATTCTAAGGTGGCATACATCCAATTTATTTTTTTTGAATGTAAGTGATTTTCCCAATCTAGTAACAAATTTGAGAAGATCTAATTTCTTTTGTGTAAAATAATTATGATTTTTTAGAAGCCAGGATGGATCAGCATATGTGGGTTGCATTGCTGGCACAAAGTCGATCTTCCTACATTTTGGCCCAGAAATACACATATCAACATCTGAACGAGCTTCCTAAAAAATCTGACAGCTCTAACTAGTTTATGAGACATTAAATTTTTTTTCAATTATATAATGAATCATGGAGATAAATTCTTTTCATTCTCAGGGATGGACAAACTAATATTTTCTTGTTCTGATGCCTTTAACCCAATAATTTTATTACTATTTATTCTATTATTTATATGTAGCCATCTGGCAATATGTAGTCTGATACTGTTACTGAATTAATATGGATTTTTAAAATGGAGTTTACCCTGAATAAAGTTTATTGAAGTCAAAAAATTTTATAAATATAGCTTTAGGTTAAATCCTATTCAAATACAGAAAAAAAAAAAAAAAACACTAAAATTTCATTTGAGTTTTATGAAACAAATTAGCTAAACAAAGTAATTTATTTGCTAAGGTATAATTACATTCTTATTAATTATATAAAAGCATACCTTGTAATTATACCAAAAAAAATATACATTTAACTACATTTTCTATCCTAGAAGAATTTTAAAGAGGTAATTTCTTAAACTAAGGACCTGCTTCAAATAGAGATAATCTGAATATTTCAATTAATTAATGCCTACTATCTAGTTAATAAAAATTAACTAAGCACCTGTGGTATATCTGCTATTGTTTTATCTTTTGTAGAATATAAACAGGGCACAAATATAATTTAGTCCTTGCTTTTGAAATAACCAAAATAGGTAGCTAACCAGAATTCTAAAGGATATTCAACAAATATGCATTTAGTACCTTATATATGCCAGAACATTGCTAGATTCTCATTATGAAAATTAAATAGAATAATTTTAAATGTCAAAATATCTCCATTTAAGAAGAATCACCATAAACTATCTCCAGAAAATGCAAAAGAAGTAAACAAACAAATATATACCAGAGTAAAATAACTTTAAAATACATGCAAGATTTGGACGGTCTAGAAATTATTATCCTTGAGATACCTATTAAATCTATAAAGGCAAAATTGCCTTAGTACTTAAATTTCCTTGGAAATTCACTTATTTGGAATACCTTACTCTGAATTTTTTCCACTGAACTTTCTAGCACTTTATCAAGGCTAGCTCAATGTTGGTCTACTAAGGAAAATGAATCTTCCTTGGGAATGAACACATTTGAATGTTACACTGAGGTACAGGGACTTTGTTTCATGGACTAGAAGTCCCTGTTCACTTTCTGCTTCTGTGCAACCCTGGTGACACTCATTAAAACATAAATTACTGCCTTCAAAACTCCATCATGCTTAATATGCTATTCATAGTCATCCAACTTCATTGCAATTTGCAAGTGATAAAAGCATGGATGTTTGTGTTTTACCTCATCTTGCTGTGAGTTCAGCAGCTGCAGTTTCATGTGTTTCATGTAGGCCATGGTAATTGGCATGTTGTAGTCAATCATGCTGGTCACCAAAGTGGGAGGTTTTCCATTATCTGTAATAAAACATTTTTAGTGGGTAATAAAAGTAATACTGCATTCTACCTATAATTTCAGAATGATCCACTTCGTCCCAATTGAAATAGGATTCTAGATACCACGTGTTCAAATGTCTAATAGCACTGTACATAGACTATAGGAAAAATAACTGATAAGATTTCAAAACATGAATATTGACACATATTAACACTATGGATACATTAATTATTTTTAAATACAAAGGAGATTTTAAATATCCTGAATAAAAATTGAATAAAGCTAACAAAATAATTAAACCCAATTACTTGTAGTTTTCACTTTTGCTACATAATTACTTTCTATATATACTTTCTGAGCGCTAAAGAAATTTTCCTCTTTTTTTTTTGCCAGGCTACACATCCTCTTAATACATGGGAATGGGCTGACCTAAATACATCTCTGAAATTAATGTAATATCTGAGAGAAATTCACACTTAGGAAAATAATCTAGATAATTTTAATGAAAGCTAAAGCCAAATTAGAATTTTTATATAAAAAGTTTCAGTGAAGTAAGGGCACATTATTCATAATATTTAGAACAAGAAATGGGTAGATTTAAAAGGACATTGGTAGAAACCAATTTTCTTGCTGAATATATCTAAAACAGCATGAAATACATATAAAAAATAAAAATTAAAACATTATTATAGGGGGAAAAAATGTCATTTGCCACAGCTGAAGCTGTCTTTCTTTTAAGAATGGGAACTGCATTACCATGTAAGCAGATATTCAAAATTCACTGCCTCCTACTTGAATAAATGAGATGATCTGACTTGTTGAACTCTTTCAGTCTACCACGTTATTATAAAAATATGATATATAAATTGCCATTATGAATGAAATTACTTTAAACCTCACTATTTGACACCGCAGCTACCTTTATGATCTGTTCCATCGGGGT
The DNA here is from genome assembly GCA_963574355.1 of Loris lydekkerianus. Classification (NCBI taxonomy): domain Eukaryota; kingdom Metazoa; phylum Chordata; class Mammalia; order Primates; family Lorisidae; genus Loris; species Loris lydekkerianus. The sequence continues at coordinate 31,470 of CAUYPK010118785.1, forward strand.
TTAAATGCATTCTTTTCTGGCACTCTGAGCAGCTCATTAGAAATCGTGTCACCGCTTCTCGTGGTAGGAAGGCATAGCTCTCTGAAATCTGAAATGATTCGCAAAATATAACTGTTAGTATGTAAGCTGACTGAGCGTGCTCTAACAGAAACTATCACTGTATTTCCGAGTAAGACACGTTATTCCATAATGGCAGGAAGCACAAGGACAGCATGCAGCACGCACCATGCATCATTTCAAGAAATATCTATCCAAGGTGATTAGAAGCCTCCTAATAAGAGCCAATGATACCATGTGGAGAGGAAATTAAAACCACATCTGGATGGGCATCTGTGACTATTTCTGTATTTTTATAGGAAAAATAAGCACAGTGTACAGACACCCTAGTGAATTTTCCTTATTATTAAAGATTGCTAACATTGTTTTTTGGACTTAATGGCTTGCACAATCAAAATTGTATCCAATTGGACATATATGTTTTAAGATTTAGCCCCAAATAGAAGCAATGAACTTTGGATTTTTTCAGAATGAGCATTTCTTCATTATTACCTTTCAAAATATTTTAAGAGAGAATAAAAGATAAATCCAAACAGAACTCATGCATCTATTTACTGCAGTGAATCATCCCTTCCACAGAAAATGACACAACTGGAAATGCAGTCAGGCCACCTATTTTATTCATTTTACTTCATTTGTTTTATTTTATATTATATACGTTTTAATAACGTATGTTCTCAATAGCCTACACTGATTATTAGAGCAAGAGAAAGATTTTTCTTTTTTTACTTGTTGGGGAATCATGGAAGGCACAAAGAACCAGGTTACATTGATTGCAGTGGTTAGGTAAAGTCCCTTTTATAATTGTGTCCCACCCCCAAAAGATTTTCCTATGTCCTGCACAGAGCTTTATTTTCAGAACCATAATCTAGAATCAAGTTAGAAATCAAAACTCACATTACAGAGATTTTGTAAATATCTTTTCAAAAGTCAAGTAACTTCTTTTACCAAAGCAAGTAATACCTGAAGTAAATGATATATTGGAGTAAAGGATCTATCAATATATATTGATATACTGGTAAATATGCCTAAATAAAAGAACTCAAACAGTGCTACCAGGAAGTGTGATGTAGAATTTTAGTTTCCACCACAGCACTAACTTCATACATGAAACATGGGATATGCAATAGGAATAAATCAGCCCTAAATTGTACATAAATGCCACAGGTGATTTCTCAGATGCATATATGGTCATTGCGAACACTGACATATTTTAAATAAGTAAAAACAAAGGAAAATGTACACCAAATATGTCACCGGGTATAAATGTCTGACAATTTCCTTAGTGGTACTGGAGTCAACTTCTGCTCATATGTGCTGTGGAGGGGGCACAGAATTGAGGACAATCCATATACTAAGATCCAAAAATGTAAAGCTCATTTTCTCTGCAATTTGATACTGAAATCAGATGGTATCTCCCACCTGAGAGTCAATGGCCTACCCCTATTGACTCTCAACGAATAGAAGTCATAACAACACAAATGAGGAAGAACAGGCCTACAGTTAAAATCTGCCATGGTTGATTCATATGCAGGTAATTAAATATCAACTCCACCAGTATTTGAAACACAAAACCTGGAATTTTTAAATAAAATTATTTATAAATTAAGAGATGTCTAGATTTTTTTTAAAAAATACTACTTCAAACTATATAGGTATAAATGAGCAAAAAAATTAAAAGTATTTTTTTCAAAATATTTTATCTTATGTGTGTAATTTGAATTCTCATCCTCTCTCTCTCTCTCTCTTTTATTGAGACAGAATCTCCCTGTGTTGCCCAGGGTAAAGAGCAATGACATGATCATAGCCTCAAAATCCCGAGTTCAGGCTTCTGAGTCTCTGGGAATACAGACACACATCACCATGCTCTGCTAATGTTTTCTTATTTTTTGTAGAGACAGGACCTCACTATGTTGCTCAGACAGGTTTTGAATTCCTGGCCTCAAGCAGTCCTCTTGCCTCAGTCTCACTAAGTGCTGGGATTACAGGCATGAGCCGCTATACCCAGCCTCTCTCTCTCTTTCTATATACTCATACACAAATATCCACAAATACAAATTTTAGTCTTATTTTTCTATTTTAACTGAGGGAACAATATTTTAACTAATTTATTTATTGGATTGGAGATCTTTATTTTCTGGCTCTTTGAGAACCTATTTTATAATAATTCATAAGTAAAAGTCTGTGATACATGCTCAGTCCTTATATTTTACATCTTAAATCTCTTGGAATTGAAGTCCACTAGAACTAAAGTGGCTGACAAATAGACTTATTAACAAGCAGGATTTATGGAGAAGATGCCATTGGTTTTCACAGATGATTTCTATTAATACTTTAATTATATAAAAAAGAAACCTTACATTAAAAAAAAAATAGGTGAAGTTGAAAAGACACCATTTCCTTCCATGGTTCTGATGCTCTCTACAGTCTGCTCTTTTCGCCATGCTAATAAAAGCACTGTATGGAAATCCCTTATGGAGAGATTAATTATTGACCTGACTCAATCCTATGACTGTCCTAGCATCATTTGGCTCTAATTCATTTTTTCTTGGAATCATTATTAATTACATTTATGCTATAGCTTTGCTCTTATAACAACTATATTTAATAATCACATATATGTTTGTGTTCACATATACATGTTGGTATGAAATAATACAAGGTCCCACTTCATAGCTTAGAAAAAACCTTTTAACAAGTATTTTTTCATAGTTTTCTTTATGGTATGGTTTTGAAATAGTGCTTGGCATGGTATATAAGAAGATAAAGCACTAAGTTGGAGATATTATACTTTTCTTGCTGTCCAGAATCTATTTTGTGAGATACCTGTCAAGGCATCTCCCTCCCCTTCAATCTTCCCTTCCCTACCTCATGTTCAGTGAGGCCCTCATGTCACAGTTCTCCTAGGCACAGAGTAGAGCAATCCTGCAACTAAGCTTTTCACATTCATTTCTGAAACAATACTTTCTGCCATTGAGGTGATGAGGGAAAATCATTCTTTTTATTTATTCAGAGTCTTTCCTCCCAAACCTCTTTGAAATCAGACCTCTGAGCTGATTGGAAAGTAGGTATAGTAGAGATCTGGTGCCTCTCATGTTTCTGCAACCAATAAAATACAGTGAAATAAGGTGGTAGCATTTATACCCTCACAGAAACATGATTTGAGCACTCATCCAACTCAATCAAACAGAGAATGGCTGATTCTTACAAGTATCACCCACCATCCTGGAGATTAAGCTGGAGGTCCCATAGCAGGATAAAAGCAAACCAAGAGGACACTGATTTTTAGGATAGAAACAAAAGTTATAGGCAACCCAATCTGTGTGGGATCTCCTTCTTCCACTGCAAACCTCTGAGCTGATTTGGAAGTAGGTGCAGCAGAGATCTTGTGTCTGTCAATCTCATATTTCTGCAACCAATACAATCCTAATCATTGTGGTACAAGGAGCACATCTACTCAGGACCCAGCCTTACAGCAGTAGCTTTTGCTTCACCCCACCTTGCCAGGAGGAAACTGATGTTCCGCCACATCATGCCCTGTGACTGGGGGCCAAGCATTCCTCTTTCCTGTTGTGGAAGATGAAAAGGGGAGGAGCACAAGATGGCACAGGTACCCATTAGGAAGCATGTGTTATGGCCTCAGTGGATCCTGGGTGTAGAGGGGAAACCTTGGCTGACCAGCAGCCCTGGACCACCCAAATGGACACTGGACCACTGAGATAAACCTATGTCCATACAACTGGGTATCAGCACTCCCAGTACTAGTGGAACGCCCCCTATATGGATGGCCCTGTCCCTTAAAGTTCCAGAGCAAACTCTGAAGCTCTTCTTCTGCCCAAGTCCAAGGCTCTGTTCCTATAGCTCCAGGGTCCCCACTGGGCCTGCAACTCTACTCTTGAGACTCGAGAGTTGTGACTGGATCCCAGTACTCCACCCAGAGTCTCTACCACTACTACTGGGCTGAGAAGTTCCATGAGGTCCAACACGTCACACAGGGCCGCACAGTCCTAAGCAGACATCACTCCTGGACTTGGTTCAAGATACTCCCCAGCAAAGGAAAACAGATGCTCTGCAATCTTATTAACCCAAAGCCAAAGAAGAACAAGGAGCCAGAGGAGAAGAAACCAGCAAAAGAACTTTGACAACATGAAAAAACAAAATAGTTCTACACCTTCAAGGGAATACTAGGGAACTACTCAAGGAAATTGCTGAAAAGACAGAAATGGAATTAAAATTATGAATACCAAATAAGACAACCGGAATTAAAGAGAGAGTTGAAAACCAAACAAAGGAGCAAAAAATAAAAATCTGGAAATCAATGCAAGAAATTAAAAAGTAACTAGAGAGCTAGACAACATGTGAAAGGATATAATAGAACATAAATAATTGAAAGAATCATTTAGGGAATTTCAAAGCACAGCAAAAAGCATTCATGACAGGATAAACCAAGGAGAAGACGCTCATAGCTTGAAGAGAAGGCCCACAAGATAACCCAGTCATTCAAAGAGGCATAAAAGAATATTAAAAAGTTAAAACATAATTGACAGAGATATGAAACTATGTGAAGTGAAATAACATTTGAGTTATAGGTATCCGTGTAGGATAAGGAGAAAGAGATAAAAGTATGGAAAATCTATTTGAGAAAATTATTGAGAAAAACTTCCATGGTATTGCCAGAAATTCAAAGATACAGACATAAGACAGACATTAAACATCATGACGATTTATAACAAACAAGTCATCTCCAACATACATAATAATCAAACTGGCCAAGGTCAAAGTGAAAGCAAGCAGCAATCTACAAAGAAAAACCCATCAGGCCAACTACAGACTTCTCAGAAGAACCTTACACATCTTCAATTGACTCAAACAGAACAACTGCCAACCTACAATTCTGTATCTTGCAAAGCTAAGGTTCACAATCTGTGAAGAAATTAAGTATTTTCCAGACAAGCAAACACTGAAGGAATTTGCTATAACCAGACCTTTCCTGCAAAAAAATGTTTAGAACAGTACTATAAACAAATCAGCACAACAGGTATCAACAAGTGTAAGATCACCTAACAAAAAAATAAAACCCCAAACTCAATTCTTATAAAGCAATTGAATAAAGGTAAAACAAAGCAATAGGGCCTATCTAACAGTATTAATAGACCAATATCCCACATATCAATGCAATCAATTAATGATAACTGACTGAATGCTCCTTCCAAAAGATATAGACTGACTCAATGGATGGGAAAATATAACACAAATATGTCTTTAGGAAACACATCTAAATCACAAGGAAGCACACGAAACTCAACATGAAAGGATGTAAGAAAATATTCCATGCAATAGAAATCAAAAGAGAGCAGGTATAGCCATTATCATATCAGATAAAATTGACTTAAAACCAACAAAGGTAAAGAAAGACAAATAAGGTCATTATATTAATACAATGCTAAAGGGAGCGATTCAGCAAAATGATGTAACAATTATAAATATTAGGAGCTCTCAGATACAGAAAGCAACTTTTACTAGAGCTAAGCAAGTAAATAAATAGTATCATCATAATTACCAGAGACCTCAATACCCTTCTGTTGGAGCTCAATAAACCATCAAAGCAGAAAATAAACAATAGACTTAAATCAAACTCTAAGTCAAATGGACCTAACAGACATTTACAGAACATTCTGCCCCAAAATTACAGAGTATGCTTTTCTCAGCAGTATATGGAACATTCTCCAAGAATGAGCATATCTTAGGACACAAAACAGGTCTCAATTAATTCAACAAAATCAAATTCATACCATGTACCTTCTCAGATCCTCGCAGAATAAACCTATGTGTAATTTCCCACCTAAATAGAAGCGAATACAGAAATTAATCATAAGAAAAACACTCAAACCAATACAAAATCATGGAAATTAAATAACCTGATGCTGAACTATCAAGTATGAAATTAAGATGAAAGTCAGGCTCATACTTGTAATCCTTGCACTCTGGGAGGCTGAGGCAGGTGGATTGCTTGAGTTTAGGAGTTCAAGAGCAGCCCGATCAAGAGCAAGACTTTTGTCTTTAAAAAAAATATCTGGGCATTGTGGTGGGCACCTGTAGTCCCAGCTACACAGAATGCTGAGTCAAGAGGATCACTAGAGCCCAAGAGTTTGAAGTTTCTATAAGTTATAATGCCACAGCATTCTACCAAGAGTGACAAAATGAGACTCTGTCTCAAAAAAAAAAAAAAAAAAAAAAA
>CAUYPK010118790.1:0-10725 GCA_963574355.1 Loris lydekkerianus
ATACCCAAAACAATTACAATAATTGAGGAATCAGTAGGTTAAATGCTTTTCAATATTTATTGCTAAAGAAAACTGTAAACTAACAACAACAACTTTAAAACTGAGCTGAAGCACCACCCCCTCAAGTAGACGGCAGAAGACGACTGGAGACTACATGCATTTGATTAGGTGCACAAGCACTGAATCAAATAACCTGTATGACCTGAGTATAAGCTGAGTATAAGCTGAGGCTTATACTCGAGTATATATGGTACATTAAATAGAGAATAAAAAACTAATAGAATCAACAAAATCAAAAGTTGTTTCTGTAGAAAATCAGCAAAATCAGCAAAGATTTAGTTAGACTGAGTAAGAAAAAAGAGACGGACTCAAGTTACTAAAATCAAAAATGAAAGTGAGGGTATTTCTATAGACCTTACATAAATAAAAACACAGTATAAAGAAAAAATGATGACCAATTGCATATAAAAAGTTCAATAATTTAGATGAAATGGATAAATTCCTAGAAACATACAAACTACCAAAAACTAACTGAAGAACAAATAGAAAATATAAACAAACCTATAAAAGTAAGCTAAGACATCTACTTAGAAGAAAACATAGGGGTAAATTGTCATAATCTTGGATTTGGTAAAGTCTTCTTAGATATAACACCAAAGGACAAGCAATATAAAAACAATAAATTGGACTTCATTTAAATCAAACACTGTGTGCAGCAAAGGACACTTCAAGGTGGGAAGTCGGGGAATAGGAATATGGATATTGGCAGAAAGGTAGAAAGTAGGCTTAGCACCTGTAGTTCAAGCAGCTAAGGTGCCACATACACCAGAGCTGGCAGGTTTGAATCTAGCCCGGGCCTGCCAAACAACAATGACAACTACAACCAAAAAATAGCCAGGCATTGTTGTGGGCACCTGTAGTCCCAGCTACTTGGGAGGCTGAGGCAAGAGAATCACTTAAGCCCAAGAGTTGGAGATTGTTGTGATGCCACGGCACTCTACCTGGGGTGACAGCTTAGGGCTCTGTCTCAAAACAAAGAAAGAAAGAAAGAAAGAAAGAAAGAAAGAAAGAAAGAAAGAAAGAAAGAAAGAAAGAAAGAAGGAAAGAAAGAAAGAAAGAAAGATACAAGGTACCAGGCAAAAAAGTAGGTTCCCTTCTCTTGCTTCAGCTTTATCAGTAATGTAGGGAACAAAGTCATGGGAGAGAAGATGACAGAGGAGGTGCTGGAAGTTGGAGAAGAGAAAAGGTAAGAAAAATTTTAGGAGAGTGGGAGCTGTAGGATAAAATACTTCTTTCTTATCACAAGATTATATGAAAATTGCAAATATTAAAAAATATTACAATTTTTGGTATATACATGACATATTTAATTTGAGAAGTCAATGAACTGTAAGGGATTGGGCATATGATTGCCAGGCAAATTGCCCTATTTAATTTCTAGTTTATAAAAGTAAGGAGAGTCAAAACAGTGTGTTCAATGTTTTTTTCTCTGCCTTGTTTATCTATGTGGGTGCAGGTTTGAAGAGAGGGAACGTTAGACTTTGGCAGGGTTGTAGTTTTACAAAGCAATATGATAAAAAGAAGCAAACTCAAGGAAGATGAGTGAGTAAAAAAGAAAAAAAATAATTAAAAATGAATATGGAATTTAAAGAGAAAAAAAAAGAGGACAAAGATGAGTACAAAACTATCTGTAGACAAGAATCTCACAGCGTTGTCTGTGTGACAAACCCATAAATAGATACTTTTCATTGTATCATGTTATATAAAGACTAGAGAAAATGGGGAAGGAACCCTGTTTTATGTTAACTTCTTACTTATAGAGGAGATAACACTTGGGTGTCTGCTTAAAGAATGACCAGGGATGGTTTGGGAAGTGACAGAAAGGAAATTCCAGACAGGGGAACAGGATAGATAAAGGCAGAAAATGTGTAAGCAGTCCAGAGCTTTGGAGATTTTAGGAGAAAAATGATAAGTTACAGGTATTTTAGAGGAGATAGATAGAGGAGAAGGAAAAGGGAGTCAGGTAAGAGAGATAATATAGGCAGAGAGCAGAGACAAAGAAGAACATTCCATTATGATGAAGTTGTAAGCAAAACATAGAGAATCTAGTGGTAGAGGAGGGAGAAAGAGAGGGAGGAGATAGAGATGAAGAGATAGATATAGATATAGATATAGATATAGATATAGATATAGATATAGATATAGATATAGATATAGATAGATAGATACGGGTCACCACTAAGGGCAATCTGAGAACAGGGACACTAAAAAGATAGGTGGTAAAAAGGAGGTGAAGACAGAAGTCAGGGAGGAACAAGTAGAATAGTAAGAGTCTAGCACTAGAGAAACCAGAGTTCAACAGTTTTAAGGAGCGACTGCTCTTCAGTGACAAATGTGGCATGGAAGTCTACCAGATAAGGAATGGAAAATGTCTGTAATATGATGCATCATTCATAATCCACATAATAGCAAATGTGAAAATGCAGTGGACAGAAGAAGGAATGAGCCCTGAAGACACAGAGGGCTAGATTCTTTTGATAGGATAGGATAGGAGACAGACTAGGTGGAAGCTTGAGCAGGGCTCGGGGTCAAGGAAAAACAGTTTTTCCTCCCAGAATATCAAGTTTTCCATGTTTTCTTAGGTTGATGAGCAAGTATCAAGAGGGGAGAGTGATAGAGAGAATGTTCTAAAGAAAAGGATGTCTAAAAAACAATTTTCTCTAAAGAGAAAAAGAAATGACCTGTGGACATTCATGGATGAATTGTAGTTGAATAGGATGCTGGATTATGTATTGTCTGAATCTGGATATAAGAAGGGAGGAGTGGTATAAAGTGAAGGTTTGAGCATATGACCCTTTTAAAGAAGGTATACACTCAGTAGATGGTTGGAAGTGATGGCTTGTAAAGGTCTCTGTTAGCAGGAAAGGAAAGATTCTAAAGCATTTTGCTATCTGAGAAGGGATATAGGGGAAAATATTAGCTAGAGGGTATATCACTGATCATTCACAGCATACTGATTAAAAACACTCTGGAATCAAGTACCTGGATGATTTTGAACTCTAACACTATGTGTGTGACCTGTGCAAATTTCTTAACTTCTCTGTGCCTCAATTTCCTCACTCTTACGATAGAAAACCACCTATCTCATGACCATGAAAGAGTTGTTACTAGTGAACTCTTTAGAAAAGTCACAGGCTTATAGTATTAAATAAATAAGATAAATATATTATTTATATAGCACATTTTATTTCTGAAGTTTCTTCTCAGTCTTATTATTCTTACATCATGGATGAGAAAACCAAGTGATTAAATGAACTTGCCCAGTGTCACATAGCTAGTGAAGGGCAGAAGAAAAAGGACTCAAACTACAAATTTGTGATTTTTGTGAGCCAAGAGACAGTAAAAGTCCCAAACCCCATTCTAATCCAAGTATACTTCAGGACTCCATGTAAAGGTAACTCAATTCAATCAAAAGAAGGTTGAGAGCTCCTCAGAATCATTGTGTCTTCCTGGTGGATTTCATAAAGAACAAAATAAGATATTATTTCTTATTTTCCACATGGTTGGTTGGGAAGCAAATCTGAAAGTTTCCTTCACTAGTCCTTGTCCCTTACAGACATTGGGAGATAGGAATATCCTCATGGGATATTGTTGGAGGCAGATGAGTTGGGCTGGGAAAGGTTTTGACCTAGTGGCATAGTCATGGCCCTGGGAGAATTAGAGGGCACTAGGCTCTAAGAAGAAGGTGGTGGGATGGAAGATGGATTACCTTCCTGATTCACAGGGTGGTCTATGGGAGTTTGGCTGCAGAGTGGAGCATCTCACTGGGTGGATGCCAAAGTGCTAGTTATGGTTCTCTGACCCTTGGTGGTGGTTCTCTAACCTCTGGTTGGTGTGATAGTCAGAGAGAATATTCCCAGTACTTCAGCCTCAAGAAGAACTGAAATATTTTCTCTGGGAAGGCATATGCCAACCAATCAGATGCTCCTTGCTGTCAAATGATTTTCACCATGGTGAGAAAATATCACCTCTTCTTTGACCTCTGTTGCTGGCATTAGTTTGAAGTGAAGTATCCTAAATTCTGGTGACATGACCTTCCTGGTCTTAATTTCAAGCCAAAGTGAGGGTCAGTGTTCTTTGAATGTTCCTTTATCGAGCACTAACTATCTGCCATATATAGTGTTTCAAGTCTTTATGATGTGCAAAGATCTCTTTCCTCATGAAGGAAGATCATAAGCAAAATTGACAGTAAATATAAAAATCATGTAGTTTATTAGAAATTGGAAATGCATTAAAGAGAAGGAGAGTAGGGTAAGATAAATATGGATGGCCAGGGTGTGGAAGGATGGGTTACATAAGATGGTCAAGGCAATGGTGAAATCAGAGGAAAAATTTGAAGAAGGCTGAGTGGGTCATGTGAGTATCACATGTTCTTGTGAGAGAAACATTGTGGGTAGAGGGAAACAGCCAATGTGAATGTCCTAAACCAGGAAAGTACCCTATTCAGTCAAAGAAGAGCTTATATTTTTTAGGTAGAGCATATTTTTTGGCCCCACTGATATTGGACTTGGCCATGTAACTTGCTTTGGCCAATTAAATGTAGGTAGTCATGGCATGATACAACCAAATGCTTGGAACATATGTTCTGGTCAACTTGCTCTCTTGTGTTTCTTACATTACTGTGAGAAGAACACACCCTGCCTAGTTCTTTGCAAGCAAAATAAGAGACATATGTAGCCCACTTGGATCAAAACCTGAAGCCTAGAGCCATGGCCACTTAGACCAGCTCATCCTCAGCTGACCTACAGGTCATGGGAAAATATAAATAAGTTTAAAGTTAGTTCATTACATAGCTTACATAGCATTTTTTTGTGGAATAGATAAATTTTAGAAAAAGAGAGAATAGTAAGAGTTGAAATCAGAGAGGAAATGGGAAAGGGAAAATCATGTAGAGACTTATAAAGCATCGTAAGACTTTGACTTTGGGTGAAATGGGAAGCTACTGAAGGGTCTTGAGCAAAGGAATGACATGATTTGACTTAAATTTCAAACAAATCCTCTGAGTGCTATGATAAGACTTGTTTGGGCATAAAGGTATCAAGAATAGAAGCAGGGACAGCATATCAGAGGCCATTGTAAGAATTCAGGAAAATGTGGGTTAGATCAGAGTGCAATGGTAGAAGTGGCCAGTATTGGATATATTTGAAAGCTGTTCCATTTCAGTTTCCTGATAGATTAGAAGTAGAGTGTGAAAGAAAATGTAGATCTCTAAGACTTTGGGCCTGAGAAACAAGAAGAATGGCCTTGCCATCAATTGAGCCATGTGCTTGTTGCCAACTTTGCATCTCTCCTTCCACTTCTAGCAGACCAATATGCATGGAAGAGCAGACCCCCATTTCCTCACTTCCTTTTCTGTATATGGTTTCAGGACAGAGTTTTACAAAGAGAGGAATTAGTATGAGATTCAAAAGTGAAAGTGACATACACTCATTACTGTCAGTAGGCCAGGGGAAGGCAGATATATGGGTATGTGCAAAGTTCACAGCAGCTTCTCAGGTTTCTGCAAAAGACCACTTTGCTGATACAACTGAGACCATAGAGTGGGAGCTTTGTTAGAGTACTTCAGAATTAAAGCAGATCCTTACAGAAGTTTTGAGGACCACAAGCTTTTCTGAGTCTTTCCTTGACTTTCTGCCTACCTGACCTTTATTCTTCTAGTACTGCTCAGGCTTGGGGAAACACCAATGCATCAAAGTAAATTTCTTTATTCCCATAATAATTAGAGTGATTCCTATTTTTTGACCAAATGTAGACTAATAGCAGATGAGGAAGGACCCAAGTGGAGCAGATTTGGGGAAAGAAGATCAGGAATTCAGTTCTGGAGGTGAATTATTAGAGATGTCTTATTATGGAGATGCCTAGTAAGCATATTCATGATTTTAGTAGTAAGACCTAGTCTGATATTGTCACAGGAATGACATTTAAAATTTTGCTGTTGTATAAGATCATTAAATTAGTGGGTTAAGAATGATAAAGGTCTATGCACCAAATTCTTGGACATCAACACTAAGAGACCAGAGATATAATGAGAAACAGAAGAAAGGGACAGGAAATTAGGGACCACTGAGGTAGGAGAAAAATCAGGGGAATGTGTTCTTGAAAGAGTTTTATACGGAGGGCAGAGACAAGACAACTGACTGAAGCCAGCTTTTCACAGAGGCTCCCGTCCAGAAGGAGAGTTAAAGGACAGAAATTTAGCAAGTAACCTCGTGGATTAGAGCTGCACCAAGAGAGAAGGTTGAAGAATGCACATCAACCCCACTGAGGTGAGCTGCGACCCCAAGGATACAAACAAAAGGTATAAAATCAATCACCAAGGGGACAAAAGAACCCTCCCCCTTGAGAATAACTTGGAGTGCCTCAAAAACAAACAAGCAGAGTTCAAAAGCCCTCCCACTACACTCCATGAGAGAGACCCTCTAAAAACTGGACCTACCTCCCCTACTAGGGTGCCATGGTGTTCTCCTGCCAGGCATAAAACTGTATAAAACTGTATATATTCTCTACCTGCAATTCTGAGCTCCCAACACTCCTCTCCACTCTCACTCTGAAGTCTGAAGGCCTGTCCCCCAGGAGTTCAGATTCCTGGGTGATTTTTTGAGGGGTTTGGACAGGGCCTGGACTGTAGCTGGTCACTGCTGATTCTGCAGCACGGGAGTGAAGAGAGGATAGTCGGCTGAGAGTAAACCACGCCAGAGTGGTGGTGCCCTGAGGCACAGAGCAAGAGCCATTTTTGGCAACAATAGGGCTCACCCCCAGATATTCCGAAGTTACACTCCCTGTTTCTCTGGGCAACCAGAGGAGGCCAGGCATCTTCTCAGGTGGCAACCACTGCGGAACAGATCTGGGACAGAAACGCAGGCCCCGTGAGTAAAGGGTTTTCCTGAGGCGGTACCGGCCTGGGTGGAGCACAGGGACTAGAAAATGCATGTGCAGAGCTGGGAGATTCCCACTGTGGGGCTGACCCATATGACCACTTTACTGTACCTAAGATGCACCTGGCCCTCAGGAGATCGTCAGCCTATAGACAAAGGAAGGTAGGCTAGACCTGACAGCTAACCATACTCCAAATACAAACCTGCAGGAGCAAAGACAGGGCCTGAGGTGCAGATTCTCAGAACTCAAAACAGCTTCTTTTCTGCAGGGGAATTTAGCAGGAACAGAAACAAATTCCCGCAAAGTTGTTCTGTTCTGTCAGTAACATTAATCAGGGGCGGGGCTAGAACTGAGTGAACACCCCCCAGCCTCCATCAAGCACTCGAGGTTGTCAGGCCTCACCTCCCTCTGCAGGATAGAGGCAGAGAGCAGTGGCCTTGCTGAGCAGATGTATATTTCCTTGTGATAAAGCTAGATGCAAACCTCTGGAGTATCTGCTCATTGGAGGCAACTGGGTCACAGCCCTGCGGGGTTATCAGTGATTGGGTGTGACAGAGGTGCAAGGTGGGGAAGCAGGCATCAAACTTCCCAGACTAATCTATTTGCTGGGTGGGTCCTCCTGACTTCATGGAGCACCGGAGCAAGTCATATCTGAGTTGTCAGCAGACCCCTGCGATCCAGTTGCCACAGACCTTTTAAACTCTGCCAGTTGCCAGAGACCTTTTAAACTCTCCTTTAAAACAATTGGTTTGGACATTTTGAACTGAGCCAATCTCTCAAGGATTATCCAAGTGGTGCCCTGGATGTGTGTGGTTGTAGGAAGGTCTGATTTTCTTTTCTAATTGTCACTTGTGGGGGGCAGGGTGACTTAATTGCTGGTATTTCTCCACAGCTGACAGTTCAACCCAGAGTAACTGTTTCACTAGGGTCATCAGAGACCAGCTGAAAACAAGACAGAGACACTTAGCCCCACCACACCAAACAGGTCCCCAGTTTCTCAGACTGTAGCTCTGTACAGGTCCTTGGCAAAGCACCAGGGGAAAAGTCAAACAGTGTAAAATAATCATGGGGTGGAATCAGCGGAAAAACACTGGTAACATGAATAACCAGAATAGATTACCTCCCCCCCTACCAAGGACAGATATGGCAGATGTAACTGAAGATCCCATTTATAAACAGCTGGCCAAGATGTCAGAAATTGAATTCAGAATTTGGATGGCAAACAAGATTAATAGAATGGAGGAAAATTTGGAATTAGAAATTCAAGGAGAAATTCAAAAATTGTCTCAAGAATTTAAAGAATTGAAAGACAAAACTACCAAAGATTTTGATGCGCTGAAGCAACAATTTGCAGCCCTCAAAGATCTGAAAATACAGTAGAATCCATCAGTAACAGAGTGGAGCAAACAGAACAAAGGATTTTTGACATTGAAGAGAAAGCTTTTGAATGCTCCCAAACTCTCAAAGAGGAAGAGAAATGGAGAGCAAAAATGGATCATACTCTCAGAGAGGTCTGGGATAACTTTAAGAAGGCTAATATCCACTTCATGGGAATCCCTGAAAGTGATGAAGTGGCTTTGCAAGGCACAGAGGCCTTTCTCCATGAAATTATAAAAGAGAATTTTCCAGACATACCAAGAGATTCTAAAATTCAGATAGCAGACAGTTTCAGAACCCCAGCACAACTCAACCCAAATAAGACATCCCCAGGCATATCATAATTAACTTCACTAAAGTCAATATGAAGGAGAAAATTCTGAAAGCAGCTACATGTAAGAATTCCATTACCTAAAAAGGGAAGAATATTAGAATGACTGCAGATCTCTCTGCTGTACTTTTCAAGCCAGAAGAAGGTGGTCATCAACTTTTAATCTCCTAAAACAAAATAACTTCCAAACCCAGATCCTGTATCCAGATAAACTGAGATTCATTTATGATGGAGAAATTAAAAAACTTTAATTACATTCATATGTTGAAGAAATTTATCATAACCAAACCAGCTTTTCATGATATTCTCATACCTATCCTCCATAATAACCAGCCCAATCCTCTACCACAAAAGTAAACTCACTCAGAAACTTTTGATCAAACTCCAACTTCCACAGTAGTGAAAGGATTAAAAATGGCCATTGGACTTTTGAAAAACTCGACACCCAAAATTTTGCAAGACTTATCAATAATCTCCATTAATGTGAATGGCTTAAACTATCCTCTAAAGAGGCACAGGTTGGCTGACTAGATACAAAAACTTAGGCCAGATATATGCTGAATACAAGAATCACATCTTAACTTAAAAGATAAATATAGACTTAGGGTAAAAGCCTGGTCATCCATATTTCAGGCATATGATAATCAGAAAAAAGCAGGTGTTGCAATTCTATTTGCAGACACAATTGGCTTTAAACCAACAAAAGTAAGGAAGGATAAGAATGGTCACTTCATATTTGTTAAGGGTAATACTCAATATGATGAGATTTCAATTATTAATATTTATGCACCCAACCAGAATGCACCTCAAGTTATAAGAGAAACTCTAACAGACATGAGCAACTTGATTTCCTCTAGCTCCATAATTGTCAGAGATTTAAACACTCCTTTGGTAGTGTTGGATCGATCCTCCAATAAGAAGCTGAGCAAAGAAATTTTACATTTAAACCTAACCATCCAACATTTGGATTTAGCAGACATCTACAGAACATGTTATCCCAACAAAACTGAATACACATACTTCTCATCAGCCCACGGAACATACTCCAAAATTGAGCAAACCTTAGGTCACAAGTCTAACCTCAGTAAATATAAAAGAATAGAAATTATTCCTTGCATCTTCTTGGACCACCATGGTATAAAAGTTGAACTCAGTAACAACAGGAATCTGCATACCAATACAAAAACATGGAAGTGAAATAACCTTATGCTGAATGATAGGTGGGTCATAGATGAGATTAAGAAGGAAATTTCCAAATTTTTGGAAAAAAATGACAATGAAGACATGAATTATCAGAACCTCTAGGATATGCCAAAGGCAGTCCAAAGTGGGAAATTTATAGCACTGCAAGCCTTCCTCAAGAGAATGGAAATAGAAGAAATTAACAACTTAAGGGACCTCTCAAGCAACTGGAAAAGGATGAACATTCCACCCCCAAACACAGTAGAAGGAAAGAAATAACCAAAATTAGAGCAGAATTAAATGAAATTGAAAACAAAAGGATTATACAAAAGATCAATAAATCAAAAAGTTGGGTTTTTTTTGAAAAAGTCAATAAAATAGATGAACCGCTGGCTAACCTAAACAGGACAAAAAGAGTAAAATCTCTAATTTCATCAATCAGAAACAACAAAGACGAAATAACAGCAGACTCCTCAGAAATTCAAAACATCCTTAATGACTATTACAAGAAACTTTATTCTCAGAAATATAAAAATCTGATGGAAATTGACCAATATTTGAAAGCATGTCATCGTCCAAGACTTAGCCAGAATCAAGTGGAAACATTGAACAGGTTAATATCAAGTTCTGAAATAGCATCAACCATACGAAATCTCCCTAAAAAAAACAGCCCGGAATCAGATGATTTCACGTCAGAATGCTACCAAACGTTTAAAGCGGAACTAGTACCTATATTACTCAACCTCTTCCAAAATGTAGAAAAAGAAGGAAGACAACCCAACACATTCTATGAAGCAAACATCACCCTGATCCCCCAAACCAGAAAAAGACCCAACAAGAAAAGAAAATTATAGACCAATATCACTGATGAATATAGATGCAAAAATATTCAACAAGAT